>VZSV01000161.1:248669-313653 GCA_013398735.1 Nothocercus julius
AGCATCTGGTGTATACTAATAAACCACACAGCAATTTTCTACCATAACTCTGAAAACAGGAATCCTAGGGTCGTTATGATGTATGTATCAAATTACCTGTTTTCAGCAGATAGAAAACAATTCCACTTTGTCAGAGTGAGAAACTGCTCTCAGTTCTGAACAGTAACTTAGAAAATTTGAATTAATAGTGGAAAAGCTATGTGAGTGATCAGAAGGATAGAAAACTAACTATATAAAAGGATACGAACAGCAGTTGACATCACAAAATGAAAGCCATCAGACACCAGGAAAGGAAAAAAAAAATCATGAAAGCTATGTTCCCTCCTCCATGGTTTGTGAGTATTCAATCTCATCTGCAGAAAATTTCTTCTTGATGAACTGGATTTTCTCAATTACAATTTAAATCCTTAACTTTCTGTGCCTTTATACACATGAAAACTTGCCATGTTTGACCCAACTCCTTTCAATCTTCTCCTAACTTAATGATAACTATTCCATTTTTTTTCCACACATCACATTTTAAGGTTGACTGATCATTTTCTTTCTTAGAATCTTCTGACTGACACACACATCTTCTAAGGTCCTACCTCACTCTTGAGTAGTATAAGATTACTTCAGGTATTTTTTAGACCATAGTCTCATGTATAACCTGCAGATGATATTTTTTTAGTGATACAGTTTTAGTGGTATAGATGTTTGCCTACTTATGTTTAATTTGCCACTCCAACATAATAGCTTATCTAACAGACCTGTCATCCAGCCAGATGTTTCCTAGCCTGCATTTCTGCATTTTGTTATTCCTATAGTATGAGGTAGACAACCTCATAGTTGTCCGTACTAAACAGAATTGTCCAGATAATTATTCTCCATTCTGTCAAGATCATTTTTGTATTTGAATCACATACTCTTATTCCAGTAACAGTGAAAATATCAAATAATACCAGACCCAGCACAAATTCCCTCACAACTCCTCTCCATGTATCATTCTATTTTCACAGTAAACTTTTGACAGCTATTCTGTAGGGGCTAAAGTTTTCCAAAGTGCACTTACTATATATTATTTTCACTTGCATCTACCCTGCTCACTGCGGATCATGTGCAATAGCCTTAAAAGCCTTACTAAAACCCAAATATATTACATGAACTACTTCTCCCCTGCTCAGCAGGGCCAGTACTTTATTGTGTAAGGAAATTAAATTTGTCTGAAATGATTTATTCTTGAATAACATGAGTTGTTAAATCTCCTCATTTTCCTTTTAAGTGGTGATAAATCATTTGTTCCAGCTGTGGTAGGTGCACTTCAGCCCCTTTTCCCTGCAGAAGAGGGCATTCTTATCAATGACTGTCTGTGCGCAAGCCCAAGCCAGTTCTGAGACAGGTACAGCCCTTTTAACACACCACAGGTGCACTTCAACCATATGGATACAGGGGAAGTTAAAACAATTTAGGCTGGAAGGGACCTCTATTTTCTGCTCAAACCAGGTCATTATGGAATTGAGACCAGGTGGCTCAAGCTGTTGTCCATCTTATCTGGACCTACAAAAACAGATATTCCATAGCCTCTCTGAACAACCTGTACCAATGTTTGACTATCCTCAGGGTAAATCTTTCTTTATTTCTCATCAAAACCTTCCATTTCAATTCATGACCATTGCTTCTTTTTCTCTTTCCATGGACTTCAGTGAACAGTCTTGCTCTGTTCTTGATAATCCTCCCATAGGTATCAGAAGAATAGTATTAGGTGTCTCATACACCTTTGCCAGGTTAAACAGGCTCAGGTCTTTCAGCCTCTCCTCACAGGACAAGTGCTTCAAGTCCCTTGACCATATTGGTGACTGCTGGGCTTACTCAATTTTATCTGTATATTCCTTCTACTGTGGAATCCAAAACTCTCATCTCGTGAGTGCCAAGTAACAGGGAATAAGCACTTCCCTTGATCTACTGGCTGTTACCCAGAAAAAACATCCCAGTATGAGTAGTTTTAATCAATGACTCATGTTTAGCTTGCTGTCCACCAGGATCACAGGCGGCACTATGCAGTTAGCCAGCCCTAGGTTGCTGCATTGCAAAGTGTTCATCTGTGGCAATTTCTCTGACTGGGGCAACACGGCTAGCTAGGCACTTACCTTGAAATGATCAAATGACCTAAGGTTTCTTAACAATAAGCATTCCTGGCTAATGACGTATAAAACTTGATAAAATGTTGGTCTTTGTTATCTGCTGACTACTGCACAGACAAATAACTGCAGCCACTCACTGCTTAGTCAGTTCTTGTTACTGCTATCCTTTTTCTGCTATCTAGCAGAGGCAAGCCTGGCCAGCTATATCATTTTTGCATTGCTACTCACAGGTAGTATGTGCAACCACAAGGCAGAGAGGTAAAAATACATCAGAAACATGTTTCTTCTTGACAAGGAATAAAATAGTCCTCCTTCTACACAATTTTTGTAAGATACATGTTCTTATCACAAGATTACCTTCAGGTGAAAGTAAAGATTCTTCTTGAAGTTTAGCCTCTTCCAAGTATGTCTGCAGTGGTTCATAATTCTCAGAAGAAATCCTAATTACACTTGAAACATTAATCCCAAGCTCAGATAGCACTGGCAATAACTGAGGGTTGTGGAAATTCAAAATTATAAAGTAGTGATGGGCACCATCATCTGGTTCATCATCTGTTCAAAACAAAACAAAAGCAGTTCAGAGCAAGGGATTTTACAGCTATACAAAATTCTGTCTTGACTATATAGGTATAGTGCAAACTAAGATCACAGAAACAATTCTTCCATAAATTCATTCAGATAATTACACATAACCCTTAAAAATATACTTATAATATTCATATATTTATTATTTACTATATTTATATTATATTTAGTATTGTATTTACTATATTTAAATGTACAGAATTCTGTAGCAACTCAGATAGAACTAAGCAGAAAAATTACAACCCGGAATGAAAACTTGTTTGAAGAAGCACCAGGAAATAATGTGTGCCGATGGTGGAAAGAATGCTAGTGGTTGTTGCAACATTTTTTGCAGTTGGTTCTCTTTAAGAAAATTACAGTATGCTCTGGTTTAAGCTATCCTATTTCACCTGGCATATTTCATCTCACACATAAAAACATGCATAAACATACACAGAGCAAGTCACTACATCTTAGCCAAGAGATGGTGTCACCTATAATAATTTTGAAGGACTGGCTGAATTGTGATTTGTCTCACGGCTGACTGCTCTCTATCCAACTGGTTCATGTTTGCTAGATGGCTTTCTATCAAAACCCCAGTGCTGGTAATACCAACTCATGCTAGTCCTTCTGGTTGGCAAGAGAAATACTCAAATTTATCCTGATCTAAAGATGAGAAGTTTCATGGAGTGACTACTTTCTTTAGGTTTATTATTTTTGTAGAAATATGCACAGCAAGTTGAAAATATTTTAAGTTTTAGCTATCAAAGTAAAACATTAAATATTTTATCATGTTAAAAAAAAAAGTAATCTAAAAGCTTGACTGAAAATAATCCAAAGATTATCCAAAACCAGAAATATTCCATTTCAGAAATGTAATAATGAACTAGGGATGAATAGTAAAGTCGTTCTTCACCACTAGGAGATACAGATTTTCCTTGGGTCCCAGACATAGACATAAGTAATAGCTCAAACTTCTCTGGAGCAAAAATTAGGGGAATTTTCTCTTTTGCTTTTGCTTGAAATAGCTGCATTAAAACAGCAGAGAATACTGAAAACAATTTCTACTGTTACCAATTTTTAAGGAACATAGTTCTTTGCAAATCATCCAATCAAACAATTTGTAAAATATGGAATATGTGTGTAAATAAAGTCTTTGAAAGTACTGTTGCTCTGGATAGAAAAGTTCTAGGGATTTACAAGCTCTTGACACTGAGAAGAGGATCTGGCACCACTTTGTCCAAAGACAAAATACAGCTTTAACATGAAGTCCTCGACAACCTCAACTGCCATGGACTTTAAGAAAGACACAGTAGTTATACCATACTTAATGTTTGTTTAGAATGGTTTCCAGAAGCTTCAGCAATACTTTCATGATCTTTTGGAAGGGACTTTTAGGTGGAAGTACCTGTCAGGAAGAATGAAGAAACAAGTACCTCTCCATAAAAAAGTAACTGTTTTCCTTCTAGCGCATAAGTCACTGAATGAAACAGATTTATGAATCCCAGTGTTTAACCTGGACTGATTGTTGACTTCAAGAGCTGGTAGGGAGACTGTTAATTATGTACGTGCAGAATATCAGGAGGATTCCTTATAGACAGTCTGCAAGCCTTTCTATCCATTTTGTAAAATTCTTTGGGGCCAATGATACAAATTCCAGTTAATAAAGATCACAGTTTAACAGCAGTGCAGGTCATTCATAATAAAAAATCTGAAGACTTGATATTGTGTATGCTAAACAAAGATACTTTTCATGGTTGTTAGATTTTGGAGGGCATAACTTTTCATTATCTGCAACTAACAAAGCAGCAAGGTCAGGATATGGGAGGAAAATTCTCCTATCTTATAGAGATACCTGGCATTTTCTGCCCACTGCTCAGGCAGTAGGAAGAAGCAAAATTGTTGCAGCTGGCCAAATTGCCTCTGCAGGGCCTAGCAGAGCCTCATTACTACCACCCAAAGCCATTCTGTGCAGTATATTTGCTACTGATTTCACAAAGCCATGAGTTTTCTAGATAATTTTGGCTTGGATTACTACAGGAATTAACATTTTTTTGAACACTTATCAGTTTCTGAAAAACATTAAAATAATCAAAATAATGACGATTACAGTCAAGTCTCAGCTAGGAAAATGAGAATCTCTGAACAGGAAGCTGCTGTTCTGTTCCTGTACACCTTAGTGAGATTGATTAAGATTCAAATCTCTTCTACCACCTGGACTGGTGCTTTTTAGATGCTTTAAGAGTATCACTGATCTAGAGAAAGACACAAATAAAGGCATAATTAAAGAGCACAGAATGCCAGAAGCGGTTGAATTGGAGATTAGTGGGTACACATAATGCACCCAAAATCAGCAAGTGCTTCCCCAGCAAGAGAGATCCAGTATATTTAAACATAGTTAAACATCTTATGGTCCAAATTAAAAAAAACCCTGGTCTAATGAGGACAGCTAAGTACATTCCGCAATGTTTTTGGTTCCAGTGACATTTACAAACATTGATGGCATGGATTAGGAATTGTTTTTAGGATTTTTTTTTTTTTTTCTCAGCACCGATTGGCATATTATTCCTTACCTTGTATAGCTCACTTCTGGAGTAATTTCTTCAGGTCCCAGTTGTACACATTTTTATAGCAAATGAAATCATATGGCCCTTTGTACAGAATCTGGCTTTACAACCAAGCAATGGTGCACACCTTTATTATCCTTTATGACACAAGCAGAAAGCTGCCCTTTGGATACTATCACAAATGGACTTAGTTCTGAAATCTTTATGAAAGGATAAGTAGGATTTGTTAGTCATTTTATTTTAGTCTTGCACATGCCAAAACATTTTGTCATTCTACTTATACGCACACATATATACGTTCTACATACATATACCTCATCTTCATTTTATTCCTTGGCCTGTATAATCTATCCTACTTCTAAGCAGGACACAATGCCCTACTCAAATGAAGAGTGGCAGTGCTGTAATATTATGAAATATATCTCCATATTCCAACATGGATCAATGCAAAATACTAAATGAGAAGCAAGGATTGAATTGCTTTAGCATATTTATCAGAAGTTTATCTGCTTTTTTTCTTACATACCAATGTATTTGATGTCCTGTTCCTCTTCTCCTCGTCGTTTTAATTTGGTGTCCTTTTTGACAGTAGTTGCTGCTTGAGGAGGTACTTCGATTTTTCTTCCTTTCATTTCTTTCTCAGCTATCTTTGCACTAGCTTTTTTTTCCTTTTTGCCAGGAGTTTTAGTTTTCTCTTTCACTTTGTCTTTTTCCATTTTTTGTTCTTCTGCCTAATGAGATGAAAAAAACTAAGTTCTTGTTGTAGCCTTTGTACAAAACAACAAGCAAAATGCCATGAAATTTTAGTGGCTGAATATATTATTTATTTGAGTAGTTTTTTCTCTCAGCCATTAAAATGCTATTGCGGTACAGCTGTCTTAAACACTTTGCTTTATCCTTCTGAGGCACACTGTTCAGTCTATTATATTCCTATTAAATCTTCATGTTAAAACTTCACATTAAAAAGGAACTGTTAGACATTGTAAGTATAACAACAGTTATACTTAAAATTAATGAAATTAAAATTAATGAAATGCATATTAGTAGAAAGAAAAGAAGAGTGAGAGTTTCCTGTGCTTCAGTTAGACTACCACTACAGCACTTCTGTTATCAGGAAAATTTCCCTGAACTGAACAAAAATAAGGCCAGGAAAATCAATTTCTGTTTTATCTTTAGCATCTTTGTTAATGCTCTTGAGTATGGCATAAGTAACACTGTTTTGTCTTTGATGTAGATATCTGTCTACTAAACCTGTGACCAAAAGCGCCATGCTCATTTCACACAGGATATTATTCAGCCATTCTCATTATTTTCAAACAGACAAAAGCCCCCTACATTAAGTTAAGTAGTAAATTCCCTAATACTACCACATTAAGAGCAATGAAAGCAATGAGAAAAGCTCCCTGTGCAAAAGAGATAGGTAGGCTGAAACTATACAGTGTTTTTCCTAGACCCAGATGGAAAAGCAGACCTTTTGGCTGCAGATGATGACTCCAGTTCAAATTCAATTCCAAAGCAGAACCAAAACTCAGTACTTTCCTTTTTCCTGAATTTCATTTTTGTACCATTCAGAAATGTCTTCAAGAGATTCTTAAAACTGTTCATACTGTGAAGTGGTGGATTTTGATCACTTTTCATAATTTTTTCATAAATTTTTCAAATTTATCCCATTTGGGCAGTGAACACCACAGATTTTGATACGAATATTTTAAGTTCAGAACTAGTTAATGCATCAAATTGCATTACATAATCAACAGTCTATAATGTTCAAAACAGATTTATTGCATCTGAAATACTTTATGTAATTAAATCCCAAACAAAGACACATCTGTCAAGATTCAGATGAGGTATTAATGACAGCTGGGCCTCTGCAAGAAGTATAAACCTCTCCTCTTCAGTACTTTTTCTTTCCCCACCCTCAATATATTTCTCTTTCTCTACAGGGTGCCGCTTTCTGTTGAGCTTTTCATCTTCCATTTGTTTTGCATTCTAGAGTTTTTTTTATTTTAAACTATATATTACACAATCATACTATCTGAAATAATTTTCCATTTCAGATGCCTTTCTACTTTTCTGAATATTAACTTACATGAATACACTTGTCAACATGACAAGCTTCTGCTTTTACATAAATACATAAATTTTAGAGATGAAATAATGGTTTATTTTTATTTTTCTGCTGTTGTTTTCATTTTGCCAATTTGTCCTATTAACTGTATCTATTTCAAAGAACAATGGTCAGTTAGTTTTCTGAGAATCAATCTCCTTGTTACAACCCTCGAGTTGCTATCAATGGAAAGTGTACTGTAAAGGTAGTCAGAAAAGATTAAATATTTTATTGTAGACAACTTAGAATTAGAATGCTAAACTAAAAGACAGTTTTTGTCCATTCCCTGCTGCAGAGCATCCTTATAACCCACAGTCTTGCCAATTCTTGAGTTTGCTTTCATCTTTCAGCTGCTGCTGCTGCTATGTTCATCTCTCACACCATGATATAAATATAAACTAATGAGAGTAAAAAAATGTGTCTGGACTGTCTGTTGAAAACTGAGAATAAATTGTATATTTCAGAAACACTTCTGCTTTCAATATTGATTATCCTCTGATTAACCAGGAAAATAAAATTGTAGTTAAAATTATAGTAATCTTGCCAAACAAACAGTAATCTTGCCAAAGCCAAAGATACAAGTTCCATTTTAATAATGAAGTGTCTAATCCTTTAACTTTAAAATGTTATTTTCCAGTTTACTCAGCAGCACTGACTCATATCTAAGGGAAAAGCCATTTCTTCCACATGTATTATAAACTATCTGCTCTTCACCTTGATACTTTCAATTGTTCTTCAGGTTGAGAACACATTTTTTTTTTCCCCTCAGATTCTTTATATGCTTCTGTGGTTCACATTATCATCTCCTAAATAATTTTGCTATTAACTTCAGTATTATATATTCATATATATACATATTCACAGAATCACAGAACGGTTAAGATTGGAAGGGAGCTCCAGAGATCTTTTAGTCCAACCCCCCTGCTCAGGCAGGGACACCTAGAGCACATGGCACAGGGTCACATCCAGGTGGGTCTGGAAGATCTCCAGAGAAGGAGACTCCACAACCTCTCTGGGCAGCCTGTCCCAGGGCTCTGCCGCCCTCCCAGTAAAGAAGTTCTTCCTCACACAGAGATGGAACTTCCTGTGTTTCAACTTGTACCCATTACCCCTCGTCCAATCACTGGCCACCAGTGACAAGAGTTTGGCCCCACCTTCCCTACATTCACCCTTAAGGTACTTGTACATGTTCATCAGATCTCCTCTCAATCTTCTCTCTAGGCTAAACAGGCCCAACTCCCTCTTTCCTCATACGATAGATGCTCCAGTCCTTTAAACATCTTTGCAGCTCTATGCTGGACCCTCTCTAGAAGCTCCATGTCCCTCTTGCCCTGGGGAGCCAAGAACTGCACCCAGTACTCCAGGTATGGCCTCACCAGAGCTGAGGAGAGGGGCAGGATCCCCTCCCTCAGCCTGTTGGCAACACTCCTCCTGATGCAGACCAGGATCCCATTGGCCTTCTTGGCCACGCGGGCACATTGCTGACTCATGGTTAACTTCTTGTCAGCCAGGACTCCCAGATCCCTCTCTGTGGAGCTGCTTTCCAGCAGGTCAATCCCTAATCTGTACTGGTGCCTGAGGTTATTCCTCCCCAGGTGCAGGACCCTGCACTTGTCCTTGTTGAACCTCATGAGGTTCCTCTCTGCCCAACTCTCCAACCTGTCTAACTCTCTCCAAACAGTAGCACAGCCCTCTGGAGTGTCAGACAGCTGCATTCCACTGAAGCTAGTTTCCAACTATGTTTTCTACTGGTGTTGTGAGTTATCTAGGACATTATTTATTCTCACTATTCTAGCATGGACCTCCTGGACAATATTTTTTCTTTCTTATTTTTTCTTTTATTTTCTCAAGTGTTATATTTCGGTAACTGTGAGTTTCTTCTCCAAATCTAATTAACTGAAAATTTCCATTTCTATTTAGGTATTTCCTCAGTTATGGATACAGAAACTTAAGCATGAGGAGGAAGATGAATTTATGCAAAAAGCGCTTGAATGGAAGCGCATTGATGAAGTTAATTAGGCATCCACCTTAAGGCATACTCTTGTACCTTCTTTTCAGCTTCCCTTCTCTGAAGGTCCTTCTGCTTGAAGCAAAGCAGCTGAAATTTCAATAGCTTTCCAATCAGTGTTATAGGAATTTGTTCTCCACTTTCCAGAATGGCTTTAGCTACTTCAGTCACCTTCAGATAAAAAAAGAAAAAAAAATTACTTATAGTTTTAATACTATGCACAGCTATTCTTTGGTTCCCCAGATCCTCTGGTTAGAAAAGTGATGTTACACCTGCTGTGGCATGAGATAAATCTAGAACGGGAAAAAAAAAAAAAATCTTATATAATTAATGGAAAGGTCAACAGATACAGTGTTTACTGTAAAAGTTATTTTTATTTTTTTTTTTAAGCATAGTAACAGTATGCCACTACTTATTATAGTTACAAATTAAAAAGCATTTAACAAATACAAAATCAACAGGAAGAGCTCGGAGCACTATTTACAAAGTAGCTGCTGGCCAAGGCATCAGCCCTGAATGAAAGATACAAATTTCGTAAGGGGAACTTGAGAGGGTCTGTCTTGGTGTCCCTGTGTAATGCTGATTCTGCTGGTATGCAGCCTAATTGGGGTGAAATAAGGCTATTGAGTTTTCTTAGGGTGATGACAGCAGCGGGAACATACAGCTGCATTGTCCAGATGTGTGGCATTGACAGGCTGTTTTATGACTATGTTTTTTACAGCTTGTTTCCACTAAATTTCAAACAACTCACTAACATCTGGGCCATTTTCCTTGGAGCCTCATAACCACTTTATTTATTGTGAAAAAAAATAAAATAACATAAAAAAACACAAAAAGTTGTTCTATGTTTCTTTTCACTTGTGTTGTCTCTGTCATAAAGTTCACCTATGTAGGAAGCGCTGTTGAGGAATAATATAACCACAATATTTTCCTACTTTTGTTTTTAAGCAACCATCAGCTTTATTTATAACCATGGACTGAATTAGGTGTTACTCAAGTGCTCCGACATGCTTCTCTTTTCCCCTCTTGGAGCAATTACAGTTGGACACATATGGTGTCAATTTTGCCTGCCAACATTCAGACAATGTAGGTGCATACTGCATCTCACTGAACTGTGTCTTGTCTGATGCAAGCAACACTGTTAGTGTTGAGCTTTCATAGTTTCTTGCCCAGCTTAGGAATTTTCGCTTATCAAGTAAAATCTGGAGTAAAAAATGGGCTCACTAAAAATGGTTCTCTGGATAAAACAAAGTCAAAATGGAATCCAGGTTATTCTGGATGAAAATACTATCCCATAGAAATTGAAGAAAAACATAGAAAAGAATCTCTTAATATTCAGATTTTTCTGGATCACATATCAGGGAGACAAATCCATCAAAATACTTGTATTTGTAAATCCTCCCTGACCTTCCAACACTAATAAATCTCACAATCTGCTTACTCTACATACAAGAAAACACATCATAGTTAAGACCAGTTTTGCTTTACCATCATTCATATTCTGAGTAAGAATACTTTCTGCTCATTATCTCAGTCAACCGTGAAAGGTTTCCACAAAGATTCTGAGTGACTTCAGTGTTAGAATATCAATGACATATTAAGAACAGATTTTAAATCCCCCAAAGTTATAGTAATCTTAAGAACTACTAGTTATTCCAAGAATAATGCCACCTGAAACTAGCTACGTAGGAAATCTGAGTTGTGACAGAAAGAGACTTCGGTAGAAAGAGCACAGTCACTTCCCTTAGAAAGAAAAATTCTCATATACTTCTTTGAAGAAATACTGCTAAAAGGTAATGGAGAGAGATGCATCCCAATTGCCTAATCCAGATGAGCTGGTCATATAAAGGACATTTCTTGATACACAATAGAGCATAAATGGGGGGATTCTGGGAGGCTTCCCAAAGGGTATACACAGCACCAGGCTTGGTGACAGTTGCTGATTTATTGTTCACGGAAGAAGGAATGCTTATACAGTTTTACAACACATTCTTCCCGAGAAGTTCAAAGCATTTTACCAGTTAAATGCAATACTTTCTGACTATTTGTATTTTGCAGATAGAGAATGCAGAAACGAAGAGACTTATCCAAGGTCTAACATGGGCCGAACCACTCTGTGAGTGGAAATATTCACTCAGAATACTTCCTAAGTGAAGTGTTAGGTAGGTATAAATCAAACTCTATTTAGCAAGAGTATGTTATAAGACCATGGAGAGGGGTCAGACAAATCAGTCAAAGATAACATGAGCACAGTACTTTTTCTATGCACAAGAAGCAAATTACTAGTTTTGCATAGAGGAATGTAAAACATGCTTCATGCATAAGCAAATAAAACAACAGTCCTTCACCACTGCTAGTTGCAAGGATAGAAGATAGATAAATCCATGCAGAGTAGATAAAAGAAATTCATTAGTTACTCAGTTTATTACATGATGTATGTTTATTCCCCTTGCAGCTCTGTGACTTATGCAGGCACCTGACATAAGCAGCTTATGTATATAGCTATACATAATCCAGAGATAAATAAATAAAACAAAACAAAGCTGAAGACAAAGACTTGGATAGGAATAGATAGATGTACCTGTAGAAATCCATGTACAGATAGATTTTTCCACTATGGGGTGGATTCAGATTTCACTTCATTCTGAAGACGATGACCTTTTTCTTATGTGAGAAACCATGGAAACTTGGACAGGCAAACTTGCTTAGGTAGGGCCTCTTTTCCTTTAAAGGAAGAGGAAATTCAGCATTCCTCACACAGCAGGGGTCATGCTTGTGAAGTGCAGAAAGGCTGCAGTGATACAGGATTTGATCTCAGATGGCAGTGGTATGAAGCATACAGTGATTTAGCTGCCTAGTGCAGAAGGCATGGATTTCAAGACATTAGCAGATGCTGTTTTATGGGCATATGGTGGTATCAGTAAGGTAGGAGGCAGATCTTAAAAATTAGGGAAACAGTTAAAGCTAGAATCTTTATGGTATTCTTCTTGGAAGAACCAGTGTGGCTGCTAAATCATAAATCAGAAAAGATTTCAAGGTGATAAATAGGCTTATCAATTTTGACTGCTCTATTGTTACTTGGAAGCAGGTGGCATAACTTGTTATGAACACTGGGGAACTCATTTCATTGTATTGTTCTCTCCATTCAAAAGGAGTTTTCATAGAATCATAAAGGTTGGAAGGGGCCTTTAGAGATCATCTAGCCTAACCCCTGCACACTCAGGGTCACTTAGAGCATGTGGAACAGGACTGCATCCAAGGGTGTTTTGAAGATCTCCAGAGAAGGAGACTCGTCACTTCAAGAGTTTTCTCCCACTCTTCAAACTTTTCAGAATCCAGGACATCACGTATCTTTGACTCACATTCGTAATGATTCCTAAAAGACTCCTTACTAATTCTAATCGCTTAATAGGGATATTCCCTAATAGACGGGATCCCTTAAGGGGGGATATCCCCCCTCAATAGGGATATCCTCTATCTCCTTAATAGGGATATCCCTTAATAGATGAGACAGTTCGAGTCAATTTGAAGCAGGCAATGTATCTTTTACAGCAGAGCCATTTGTCAAAAAGCTCATTAGATTGCATGTACCAAGTTCTTCCTTACTATTCAAATGTACTTTCTTGAGGAACATTATAAAAGCAGAAAAACAATTTGTTTCAATCTCTAGTCATTGTCATGAACTTAAACCAACGATTCATCTTCATTAATCAACAAAGGCTCTGCCAACACCCTCCCCAGAGAATTTTAAAAATGAATTTTATTAAAGGAGATTGGATGCCTTCTTCTGCCTCTCTGATTTTCCATCTAAACTAGTATTCATATAGACTAAAATAAGACTGAGATGCTTTCAAGTATCAAGCATTATTGAGCAAAAATATATTTTGCTCATGTACTGAACATCTGCCTTTCCATTAGTTCTCAAAGCAGCAGCACCGGCTGCATGTGCCCTAGGAAGATAGGCAGTCACTCATGGGAGCAAGTCTGTTTTTGCCAATTAACTATACAGTTTAACCTGGTTAGCAGAAACATAGTTATAAAGAACCATTTTAAAATGGCCTCTCTATGCATCTTGTTATAGAAACAATATGCAACCTGAGAGGATACTTAACCTGGTTTAATCCCAGATGTGCATAAAGAGAACTTTCTAAAGCTACATAGCGCATTGTGCTTAACATTACAAGTACCTGAACATTGTATTAAGGGAATGCAAACAAGCAAATAACCTAAACAAAATTGAGAAAATATATTACATAAAAATTAAGATGAATTTTTACTTCGGCTTTATTAAAGAGCTTATACAAGAGTTCTCACCACCTCCCATGCTTTCCTGACCACCTAACTGCTAACAAGGAAGGCTGATTTAAGAGAAGGAAATATGGGATATGAGTAACTGGTGGCTCAGAAGATCAGGCCTTAGCATCAATTTCTCAGGAAAGATAAGTTCTAGGCATAGGGGAGAGTCTCTCACATGACCCTTCAACTACCTGTCCAATATTAGCTTTTAACTGAGGAAAGAGCTGAAATGCTAAGTGATTCCTTAAGAACCTCCTACAAAACCCAGGGCTCTTTAAAAGAGAAGACAGGCCAGGTTGCTGTGATCTGTGCTCAAGAGGGGCAAGTTAGCACTGTGATCAAATCTTGAAATATTTACATTTCAGTGGTGTGAATATGCCTAGCTAGTCTTTTCTATTGCAGAAGTGGAATATTTTGCGCTTCCAAGAATGAAATTACCTCCAGTAATTTCAGGCAAGTGGATCCACATAATGACCCTTATAGAGCTAAATGATTTAGTCATGATTTGTTAATATTATATGTGGCTAGGAAGAAAAAACAATCAGTAGTAGAACTTTTAAAAGGCAGTTGTTTTTAAGTCGGGGGAAAAAAAAAAGCAGGAAAAAAAATATTTAAGCAGCAAAGCTGTCTCATCAACACTTGTGTTGGCACAATCATTCTAGCTACATCTTGCCGGAATTTCCTCAGAACTACTGGCACTACAAAACTAGTACACAGGACCGTTCTACCACGATCCAGCTTGCAACAGAGCTCTTTTGCACTTTTCAGTGATATTTGGTGATAAAGACTGATTATTTGTTCTACTTGAAAAACATGTCTTACACTGTATTGCCTTTTATTAACCATGTATAGACACCCACAATTTTTGCAGGCAATAAATCAGAAAACAGAACTTCCTTTGGGTATATTAGACCCAACTTAATTACATTAAGTTACATTAGAAAACTTAAAGAGTACATTGCTACAGATTAAATTGTTGTTAGCTTGGCTATATAGATATTTTAGCAAAATCTGAATGAAAAAAAAAAAAGCATGGGGTTTTATATCAAGTTGTGTGGATGCAAGAAACCATGTAACCTAGGAAGCAGTAACAAGATCAAGCACTGTTTTAAAGCTAGTATTAAACAGATGGATAAATTTCAAAAGGTGTCGAATTCCTTTTCTGGAAAAATATCACTCCCAATTTTCAGTTTTATGAATGGCCGCAGATCAAATAATTATAATGAACATAAATAGAATAATAATTCAGGCAGAGAGCAATGTCTTTAGAATTCTAGATTAGGATTAGGAAGAAAGTCACTATTTTGAAATGCAGAATAACAAGGAAAAGTTCAATTATCTCAAATAACATAAAATCAGACCTCTCAAGTTTTAAGAAACACAAAACAAGAACATAAAGACCCTTTTCCAGCAGGAGTGCAAGACTTTTGACTCTACCTTCAGCATTTGAAAATGTCAGTACTTCCTTATGTGACTGTTCTTGGATGGGTCCCTGGTAGGGAATCCTGAACCAGAGAGACTTTAGTAATGGATTGTAGAAAACTAGAAAGTACAGGGCTATTCAGTTCCTAACAACAGCAGTTCAGACTCAAGGAATAAATTGCAAGTGGAAGGCTACCTTTGCTACACAAGGGGCTTAAAACAACTCACTTGCCCACATGCTTATCTAATGCCATGTGAGATAACCTACATCCATACTGTGCTGGCATACAGGACGCAGAATTAAGAATCATTTGCCTCTCCAGAAGGACAGCTGAATCCAGGTGAACACTTTTTATTGTGTAGTGACATTTTCTTTTGGTGTTATTTGGCATTTATTTTATTTATTTATTTTTTTTGGTCATCGCAATGACAATTAAAGAAGAATAGATGTGTGTAAAGATGTTCACATTCTGAGAATGCACTTGACAATGATGTTCTATTCTCTTGGTGACTTGTGCTAGAGAGGCAATGGTCTGTTAGAGCAATTTATCAATTAGCAAGTGTTTCGAAGTCCACTGGCGATAGGCATTATGAAGTATCCAGGTATTAAGCTGAGCAGGACAGCTAGAAGCAGGTGTAGCTTTTTCCTCATGAGTTCTAGTAAAATCACCAAGATACAGAAAATCCAGGAATACCTTACGTATGGGGGAATTATGCATGGGGGAAATAGACTGCAGATCATCTGGAAATGCCAAGGATTTATGACCTGAGGTGGAATAGACTCCATTTGGAAAAAAAAAATTCATTGCAGCCATAAATGATCCCTATTCAGCAGGCAGTAGTGGAAACCAGGAACTGGTTGTGAAGAGATCATGCTCACTAAAAGAATGGTTTGCATGACACTGCTGTTTTTCATCCTAGTATTTAGAAAATCAACAATGCTGACAAGGATGATTCCTGCCCAGAATTTTACACCAAAAATAATGAAAAGAATATTTTGTAAGAGCTAAACAAACTTTGTGATAGTACAGTCTTCCCAAACCCCAAATATGATAAACTACTCTAAAATCAGATAGGCCATTTGAGGGTGGTAGATGAATCAAGCATTTTGACACATACTTTGCAAAACACCTCAAAAAATATAGGCACCTTCAGAAAACTTCGGAACACTTTTCTTTTACAACACCTTCCCAAGTTTTGTGTATTTCCCTGTACCAAATATAATGATGCAAGACAGAGGACTCCAGAAGTGACCTTTCACTGAAACACACACTAACATGTTCAGTTTTGGTTCTATGAGACCTGGGACCATCTACAGAATAGGGTGCAACATTTAGATGTCTTCCTCAGAGAAGGAGAGACAGGATAGCTAGACAGGAATGGCATTATTTTAATATGAGAAGGTGAAAAAGGAAAAAGAACAGAGTGCAAAGCCAATCAAACACAAAAGGATAAAGACCTCAATCTTTACTATCACATCTGCTCTATGATATCATGATATCATGCTCTAAACACAAGATTGTGTAACTGCTCATCTATAAATACAAAGTTGATCCCACTGGTTTTACTGAAACAAGGTAGGAAAATTCATACAAACAGAATATTTTTTTAAAAAATCGATTATTATAACCTATTTAGAAAGGAGTGAATGGGGGAGAGAGGAGGAGAGGCAACACTTAAAAAGTATAGTTTTCAAATTATTTCAAACAAATTATGCCTTCATTTTCTAACAAAAAAAATCCATTATAAAAACAGAACTACTAGCTCCCTAATGTCTCAGGCAAATAATCTCCCTCCTCCCCACTCCTACATTAATCACACACTGTTTCAGTCTGATGCAAGCCAGAGCTTTCATGATTGCCACTACGAAAGCACCCTTGAAATTTATAAAAATAGAAGATGGAAATTTTTCATTCTGTAGATTTTAGTTAGCAGATAAAGAGGCACTGATCAAAAAACTAGACTATTGTAGCATACAGATTACAAATTGTACAGATTACAAGTTGTAATGATTGAGATTGTATTTGGTACATGCCAGCAGAAAAGAAGACCCAAATAGACACTTTTGCATTCTCTGTTTTTTAAGTAACACAAAACTGAAAATTATTATGCCCCAGGTCAGTTGCAGAAAGAATTTAAACATATGAACATGAAACTCTATTTATGCCTGTTTAAGGACACTGCTTGATACAAAAAAAAAAAAAAAAAAAAAAAAAGGCACAATCTCATAATCAAGAAAAATAAGCAAGTTTAAAAGAAAAAGGGCTAACATAAGTAACTTTAAAAATTAAAATCAATAAAAGGAAAAAAGTAGTAGTTTGTAGGAACAAATACATCCTAAACTACAAACTACAGAAAACAGATAAAGGTAGAAAGACAACGCAATGATGATTAAAATGTTTTTTTAATAAAAACAAATCATGAAAAAAAATCTCTAGTGTGACATTGGTCTAAATACAGATATAAAGAGTAGAACAGTCAAAGATGCAAGAAAAGCTGGGCTAACCAATGAATATTTTGCTCTGCATTTGGAAAAGCAACAGAGGGTCTGATTGCAGCACATCACTAATAAGCTTATTAAGCATCTCCAACATCATGTATAGAAAGTTGCAAAATGGCAGCTTTTAAAGCTAGACATACTAGAATTCATCAGACACAGGTAAGGTAAACATAAGTCTTAAAACAGGTAGCTCAGAATCTTTTTAGACGACTAGCTGACTTTGAGTAACTCTCACCACACGGGAAGTTGTAAAGTCAGTGAAATAAAGTTAGCGGTACAAGAATGCTTAAAAAAAAATAAAATAAAATAAAAAAATAAATAAAAGAGAATAACCAGAATATATATGCATTTTTTTTAAAATACTGGCAGAGTAATGCTGATTGCTGCAGATTATCCGAGAATCTAATTTTTTTTTTTTCCCCCTAATATCCTAATGGAGGATTTTGGAACAACAAATAAAAGGAGGAAAAAATAACTATTAATTCTATAACTATTCAATTTTGTTCTTTTTCAAAAAAATAGAGGTCTATTCAGCTAACATCCTACCTTTCTCTGGAAACTCAGAATAACTTTCCCTGGGAGGAACACAATTCTAGCTGAAAAAAATAATGTTGATGTAACGAAAAATAGAACTTTAAGTATTTTTTTATTACTGATTTTGAGGCAAGGATCCAAAGCTAATAAAGCACTGTCAATAACTAAAATTCATTAACTGGCAGGTCTGGAGTAATATGTAAATGTAGTAATATGTAAAGATTCATCATAAAAGGTGAGTTTCTTGTGAGGTCTGAAGCATATGACATAGGGAGACTACTCTAAACATTTTATCAGTGATTATGGAAAAGAGAGTCTTTCATTATAAGATTTGCAGAAGACACAATAATAATCATGCAAATTAGAAAGAATGTACTAGAAAACTCATTCATACAAAGTAATTTGGCTAATGTAGGTAGAACGGTGCAAGTAAGTAAAGCAACATCTGAGATAGCTGATACAATCTTCCAATTTGTACACAGTGAGCTCCTAAACTAGGAGTGCATAGATTTTATGTCAGGTTTATATTTGATATGTATTCAAAAAAAAAAAATACCAAGTCCATTCCAGAGACCATAATTAAAAACAAATAAAACAAAAAACAGTGAATTGTAAAGATTCACAGAAACTAAAAAATTGAAAAAGCCTGAAGGAATTTAATACAAACTGCTAAATACACATAGAAAATTAAGTGGCAATTTGGACACACAGACACAATCTCAGAGTAACTACACTAAGAACAGAAGACCAATTGTGATGTTTTCTTCAATCCAGCATATATGACTAAGCCATACATTGAAACATACATTACCAGAAAAGAGCAGTCCATCTCTTAACATAATGACCTAGCTCTCATTGAAATCCTCTTGTAAATCTGAGCGGCATAAGCCTGAACCATGTCAACCTAAAACACCAAGCATCACCGTAGCCTAGACTGAAAAGAACACAGAGAACACTTGGGCCAGTTTTAGTGGAGATGAAGGGAAAAGGAACATCTTCCTTTCACAGTTCTGCATCTCCCAGGGCTGAGTTCAAATCTGGAAAGTGAAAAAATTCCATATTTGGTAGAAGGAGAACATCTTCATTACACACAACACTACCACCTTAATAGAAAAAATGCAAAACAAACAGGTATATGAATAATAAAAGGTACATGCCTTCCATATATAGAATGCATACATTGTATTCAAACACACTGCAGTTTTAAGTGTTTTCTCGAGGGAAAAAAAAAAAGTACAGGATGATTTAATCTCATTTATTATGAAATCTATTGATATTTTACGCGAAACTTAACATTTTCACTCCCATATACGAGATTTCCCGACCACACCGGCATCTTTATGAGGGATTCAGCCAATGACATTTAAATAAGTGCTGCAGTTAACATAGAATTACAAATCAGAACTCCTACTTTTTGAGAATTGATTTATTTTGTGAACTTAATCAAGTCACTTCAGAAACGGACTCTGGAAATCTGTCATCTACATATCCCAAACAACCTGCCCTTATCCTCTTTAAACTAAAAAACAAACAAACAAAGAAAAACTATAGAAAACTATAGACATTTGAAGAGTGATATAAAATTTAAGCACAGTCAGATGTTTAAAAACTGATGGGCAGTAATTTACAATAGATCAAAGGAAATATTTTAAAATGATATATAATTAGCTTGCAATGTATCAAGAAGCTAAAGTTTCTTGAATTAAAACAGGCACTGCAGACTGCTGCACAAGGATGTATTAATACCCATTCATTTCAGTAGAGGCAATGTGTAAGAAGAACAGAGACACTGCTATTCATTAGTATATATTAGTATATATATTAGTGTATATATATATTAATATATATATATAACTTATTTCAGGGAAGACAAAAACATTCATCTCGGAACATTTCACAACTTTCTGTTCTGTGGTACCTCTTTACTTGTGAGATTGTAATCATTTGTAATCATTGTTTCTCATTGTAATAATGATAAACAAACTGCAAATGCACCTTTAGTGAACACTCAGGATGAAACTTCTACTGAAAGAGGCAGGATCTTAATACTTGTAGCAACGTGATCAATCTTTTAATTCGCTACAGCCGGACCGGAAACTGAGTCCAAGCAAAAGGTCAGAACAGGCATTTTATATTCACTGTTAAAAGAGGACACAGTAAAAGAAATGCCTTTGAGGAGTAAAGTAGGCAGCTAATGAGATACAGCACTGACAGATGGAATTTAATAAGTATTCACTTCACAAGGAAAACTGCTCTTAGTAATTAAAAACAGGTATCACGCAAAGCTTCTGCTTAGAGCCAGACTTCAAAATTGTTCTGTCAGTAGGATGGAAGGAGTTTTACATCCCAAGAAATATAAAGGTGACTGGCTGGGAGGCTATTCTGAAACAAAGAAGGTTAATTGCATAACATTCATAGTCATGTCAATTCCAAAGGGACTTGTTCAGATAGTTGTCTGGCATTACTGAAAAACAGACTGCAACTAAAAAGACCTGTTATAAAGTCCGTCAAAAACCTGAGACATAAAAAGTTTATTAAACATTGCTGAACTGAAATACAAAATAGGATCTCTTTAGAGGGATCTAAAGTTCTTTTTGCTTCAGGTCTAAAGGGCCATAAAACTCTACCTGAGAAAATTTTAAACAATCATTTATCATAGGAGTTTATAACCTCTCACAAGCTGTAAGTGAAACACTAACAAGGATTTGGAGAAGAAAATCCTCTTTATACTAAACCTGATTCCCAGTCCTTCTGACATATCTATTTGGATGAATCACATTAGAACTTTATAAGGGATACTAGCACACACAGATGGCGTTCTAGAGTTGCAGTCCATAAATGAAAGAGGGCCTAAGTCTCTAACTTACTGCCATTTCTGCCATTATCTGGGAGAGCAGAGTTTATTTATCTGTAATTTGCAAGAATATTGATCAAATACAATCACATAATGTATTCTTAACATAATAAAGCCCATATCCCTGAAAAGATATCTTGATCTTCACTTAATCAGCAGTCCAAACACAGCATCAGAAGAAAGGATTTTTAAAAACTTTGAATGTTTTTATCAGCTACATTGAGCAAATTTGCACTTACTCAGATATAACATAACTATACAGCTGTATTTCCTTCAATGTAAGAGGGTACTGACTCAACAATACAGGTTTCAGCCTACCTCATGGTACATAGGTACATCCTTAAGTTTTTTTCCTTTTTGATTTCCAGCTTCCATGATCTACAAAAAAATAAAGCATTCTATTGAGTGGTTTTTAAAATTTAAATAAATCATTTTACTTTTTTTGTAAACTCTACATTCACACTTCAAAATGGTGAGGAATCATCTTAAGGTACCTCTGTACCTTGAGAGAGAAGCTTTGATCATTAGTACCTTAAAGAAAATCTGTACTAAACCACTATATTTATGGGAAGAAGACCAGCTTACGGAGGCAGCTTTTCTTCTTCCATTTGTAACTCTAAAAATCAGTGTAATTTTTAAAGCTTCCAACAGTGCTATCCTATTATTTTATGTATATTATGTATATATATACACACACATATATATACACGCACACACACAAATATGTAATTTGAAGTTACCACTTACCAAAAAAGCTAACATATCATCAAAAACAGAATTGTCATCTAGTGTTTGACTTGTTTCTAAATGCTTTTTTTTATAATACCTGTTTGAAAATATCTTCATGTCTTATCACACTGAAGAGCTTCCGCTGTGGCACCTGCACAGCAAGAGACAGGGCCTTTGTGTGGATTTCATCTTCAATTTTGCTCCCAACAACAAAAGTAATGTTAGGTTTCCAGGCATCCTAATTTCCAAAATAAAACATTTAGTGTATTAAAATGCAAGCAAACTAAAACACTTGTGTGTAGTTTCAAGGAGTCAACCTGTAGAGATCATTAGCCCCCTAAGGCATAATTGTCATGTAGACATAAACTCTTGGCAACCTGAAAAAGCATGTTGTCTTTTGTCTCAATTATTTCTACCATCAGATGGCAGCATTATGCTGTGGAAAACAAAAAATGTGTAACAGCTTGTACAAACCTTCTTTCAGGCAAATGTTCACCCATGTATTTGAAGATTTGCCAGTTTGTTTATTTTTTGCTACAAAAAAAAAATGACAATGGTATGAACACATATACTTAGATTTATACTTCTTGTTTGTTCACCAATTTCATTTCCATTATTCAGGGAATTAGAAAATTTTGCATTACTGCTCTCTGAAAGTTTCAGCATTATTTCTCTATTTTCAGGAGAGTAGACTGCATACCTATGGCTCTTACCTGTTTTCACTTAAATATTCTGAACTAAAAAAATATATATTAATGGCAAACTATAGTTCACTAAAATATAAACAAACAGAAAACTCTAGCAGATCACAAACATTTCCAGTAAAATACACATATAGTATCATGGACAAAGAAAAACAAAAAAGAACCAAAACCAAACAAAGACCCACTGATTTCACCATTAAAGAAATGTAGAATAAGAAAATATTGTAACACTGCTTTAGTGATATACACCCACTATTTAAACCAGCTTAATTACAGAAACTTCTGTTATTTATATTCTTGTTATCTTCTGAATTTCTTTCACTTTAGCCTTCCGGAATCATTTCCAACCTTTCATAATAAGAATGTGTATCTCCAGTGCATGTATGTATCTCCCTAGAGTCTTCTCTATCAGCATCAAGGGTACCTAAACTAGAAGCACCCTCCAGTTTTTGCACTTTTCACTCTTTGCAAATCATCAAAAATATTCTCCATTGCATATCTGCATGTGTAATCTGCAAGGTCAGCAGTGAAGGTAAACACGGAAAGAGTTTCAGTAAAATCAAGCTATTCCCAGGTAAATGTTAGGTTACCAGGATCAGGCTAAGAATTACATGTCAGCCAATGTGTGTAGTGGTAAGGAGAGACTTTAAGGACAAACTTTGACAGGATGGTCCTTTAGCATTTGGATGGAAATACTTTTATATGCATATAACATAACATGTATGGATATGTTTCTGCTGAAGAGAGGAGCAAAATATGAATGATGGCAGAGCAAGGAAAAAGACCCTTTAAAAAAAAAATGTTAGATGTAAGCAACAGGCTTAATAGTATTGTCTTGTTTCAAAATCTTTATTTTCTTCTTCATTTGTTCCTTTTCCTTCTCCCAACTGGAAAAAAAAAATCTTACTTTAAATATTTGTATTTTGACTAACAGGAAGAGAGAAAGAAACATATAATGTTGCACTGGGAGAAATGGCTTACAATACTCTAAGATAAGGTAACAAATCATAATATCATATGAAAATGGCACAATTTGATTACACACTGTGAAATCACATATTTTTTTCTTTTAACCACTAGATATTCATAGAAACAGAAAAGTGAGAAAGGCCACACAAATCACTAGGTGTGGTCTTCTGAAACTTCATTGTCTGACAGATCCCAGCTTTCTCCATTCCTCAGATTCCTTGTACAAACTCCTCTTATCTAGTCCCTCTCATATTCAGATTTATATTTGAGTAATAAGAAATTCTCCTTCAGAATACTTATGCATTCCTGTGAATAAAAGCAAGGGATTTTTTTTTTTTTTAATTTCCATTGTGATGCCCACTGCCACAGCAGCCTGCAACATTGAAGCAAAACATCAGGAATCCTGCTTGTGAAAAATTAACTTTTTGAAAAAATTTACAACTCATCCAAAAACAAACACTCTCAGGGGTTCAGCAAAAGACTGGCCCTTGACATCTGTGTGACATCTCTATCTTCCCCCTGTCAATTGCTTATTTCAAAGAAACAAGCTGCTAGAGCTGCTAGAATAGATACAACAATATTTATTATGACTTTATAATTATTTACATATACTGTATAACTGTATATCATATTATTAATATAACTGTATAGTTATTCAGACTTCACAGTCAATTAATAGCATGTCCTCTACTTCCACTGGCCCATCATTTTTCAGAAAAGCTGAGCATTCAAAACAGCAACTGAAGTCTATGAGAAGATAATGCATAGAATTAATACCTTGTTTACGGTGTTCTACTGACTATACTTTCTTCTGATCTTAGAAATCTATTATTTTGCTATATTGTCCTTATATTATCAATACTGTAACTGTATCCTTAATATTCAAGGCACTGAAGAGATAGAAAAGAAACAAAACCTGCTTCTACAGCTAAAAATCACAATGTAAAAATGAAAAGGAAAAGAAGAAAAATGTGTACGATTACTTTAAAAATATCTTCTCGCTCCATATAAGACTGCTTCTCCACTTAGCTTAATTCTTTCACATATTATTGTAGAAGTGGGACTTGAGACAGGATCTGAAGGAGGACAGATTTTTTACACTAAGGCTACCTTAAATGAGCTTCTTAGCTTAAAGGACAGCAGAAACCATAACAAATACTGAAAAAGTATGGAAACAGCCTATGGAGGCTGCCACAGAGGAGGTTTAACACAAGCACTTTATGTTAAGTAACATTTGATTACCAAAATCCAGAAAGCAGATAGCTGAGAGATTCTACAACTTTGGTTCAAAACCGAACAGGGGGAAAAAAAAAAAAAAAAAAAATTAACACCGGAAGGGAAAAGGTAAATTAACACAAGTGGTTGGACCTCCCTGTAATTCCCTAAAAAAATTATTTTCACAAACAGCACTACTACCCCATTTTAAAACTCCTGAGCATGTCAAGAGCTGAAACATATGGAAACCTCCCTCAGTGTCAGAAATAACTATCTATGGGGAAGTCGGTGCATCTCTCAGATGAAGAAACTCCAATCTTAATTTCTCTGGAAGCTCCACAAAAACAGCAAGTGGTTTTCTAAAATGACTCGTTTACATGGCTGTCCTTTTCCTAATTTAATTCTCAAGACTTCATCATATCCCCATGTAATGTGATTTTTTTTTTCAACCTCTAAAACATATTGATTCATATATGTGTAGTCTATGTTTTCTATTTGTCACAGTAGTACTGGAGTAACTGCAGTATTTAATAAAAAAAACAAGCAAACAAACAAAGCCCAGGTCTTGTGTTCTCTGCTTCAGCTCCTGGAGACAAAAGGACAGCTGTTCTAGAGAAGACATTTGTCAAAGAGACGTAGAGAAAGGTTAAAAAAGAATGTGGCTACTTTTGCACTACTAGTTTCTACTTTTCTTTTGATTAGAAAAGCTCCTCAAATCATCTCAACATCCCTTTTTAAGTAGCATGACTATCTGTCATTTTGCAGTGTCACTCATTCTTGTGGAATTTGACGTTTTTTTTCCTTAAGGTCACAACTAACAGGTTCGTTTCATTACACCACAGTTTTAAACTTAAGTGTAAGGGTTGAAAAAAAAAACATTTGAAAGCATAAACCCCAAACAGCCGAGCATCAACTCAAATGTCTTGATTTTTAAGTGATGCCTTGGAAACAGTGAGCTTTAGTAGTGATTTATGAACACTTAAGACAACACTACTTCTGGCATTCTTTGCTTTCAACATTCAGAGAGCTTTTAAAGCAGTAAATACAGCAGGTGTTACTGGAGAAAAAAAAAAAAAAAAAAAAAAAGAGCCATTTTTGCAGCCCCGAGGCAGCTACCGTGTAGGGTACCACTGCTGAGAAAACGCCAAATCCACTTCCCTTCCGTGCTGACTGACACATGCTTGCACTACCACTGTTTTTGAGGACTTGAGCCTTTGCTATTTGTGCAGGTTACAGAACATTCCAATTCAACTGAACGTCAACTCTTTTCCAGAGATAAAGGACTATGAGTAGTAGTCAAAAGCAGAATCCTCCTCTCAGAGCATTTTTAACAGTTTTACAAGGCTTCATTCTCATCTGATTTTCAGACCCTAAAATGGCAGTAATATGAGAGAAATTGTATAGAAGCAAGGTCTTAGCAAAAAGCGGCCTCTGGTTCCTGTTACTTCTACAGTAGTTAGCTAATAAGGATATATAATACCTAATAATTTCAATTGCTAGGGCAGCAAGGGGAGAGTATGCAACAAATGTTGCCCTTTAAGTATCACACAAAGTCTAAAACTAAGCATCTTAATTTATGTTTTGCAATTTATTCTCCATTGAATCCAATTGAAATATTTTCATGAACTTCTGAAGGATAACACGACTTGCAGTTCCATAGCACACCAGAAAAAAGCAAAGAAAAAGATAAAATAATAGATATAAAAAGACAAACAAAAATACAAAGCACTGCCAAATCCATATTTGCTTTGTACACATTTTTGAGGAGTCTGTTTGCCAGTTTTCACAGTGTATTTAGTGAAAAGCAATTATTTGTTTAATAAATACTATTTAAACTATTTATAACTATTTATTTATAACTAAATACTATTTATTTTTAGTTAGCATGCCTGCCCATAAAATATTAATACCACTGGAAAAATAACTCCTTTTCAGACATCAGCCCAATAAAATTCTGTAAGTCATAAACACACATTAAAATGTTTGGCCTAAAAGGAAAGAATATTCTCTAATTTGAAAAAGTCAAAGATTTCAAAGTATATGAATTAACAAGAGAGAAATGTATTTAATTCACCGAATTCCTGTTATCTCCCAAATAATTTAAGATTTATAGAACATATGACATACAATGCTGAGGAGCAGTAAGAAATAATTTGAGAAGCGTGCCTTGTGGCACCTATAATTAAATTGCTCAACACTCTCAGTTTTCAGTTCCCGAACATTAAATATTTGGGCTTAACTCTTCTATGCTATAAGATTATTTGGAGGAGGGAGAGAGGAAGAAGGGAACAAGGGAGAAGAGGATGGTATGGTTTGGCTATTTGTCAGAATGAGGTTTGATTAATAAAGTTACTTTTATACTTTATATAACTTTATATAACTTTTACACAACTTGATGATTAAGTAATTGAGATATTCAATTCTTTCCATGTTCAAGAAGAAGGAACTAAAATTTGGCTGCACAGACATTTTTGTCAAGGATGTGCTTTTACTGTTTACATTACATTTGGCTATGCTGGAGAAGTCTCAATTCACATGCAGAAGTGATTTGTTAGCATCTGACAGCTTTGCAAAAAAATAGGCTTCTGCCCACAACTCTAAGAGCTGAATCAGAATTTTTAGCTGCTGCCCTGCATGAAAGGTGGAGGTCGGACTGAGAGCAAGAAGACAGGTTTTCCCAAGACGCTATCTGATAGTATCTAGACAGCCAGACAGAGAGGGTGGAATTTAGCCAGAACGTAAAATGGCCAGACAATACCAAATTAAGTAATCTTAAATCACTCCCTTGAGTATGGGCAATATGATAATCCTTAATTCGGTGATCTAATATTTTTCTCCTGCACAATTCCTGCCCCATTCAGCAAACATCTCTTTCCATCTGCCTCAATGGGTGGTCCTGAATAAGTCTAGTTTTGGCATCTGCTAAGTTCAGTTCCGACCTTTTAAAATACTTCAGTATAATTATTCACATTAAAAAATATAATAAGCTGTACATAAAAGTGGTAGAAAAAAAAAAAAAAAAAAAAAAAGAAAATAAACACAGTTTGGGTCCTTTGCTAGAGGTGAGCTTGCAGTCGGAACTGTTCTTGAGGAACAAGAAGTCTTTATATTAAAATCGCTAAAAAAAAAAAAAAAAAAAAAAAAAGTGGTTTTGTTAAACTTGTACTATAAGGCTCCAACCAAATCTAAGTTAACAGAAAGGAAGGGCGTAAGGAACTTTGGACATCTGTGGCATGCTTGGTAAATGGATTAGCCAGTTTTAAAGCCGCCTCTTAAATGCAGAAGTCCTCATGCTTTCCAGTTGCAGATATTAAGACAGAAAGTGGGGAAGGGGGCACAATAGGAACCCAACAAACAAGGGCGACATGAAAGTCATTTAACTTGCTTGCAGAATTGGTGCTAGATAAATATTACTGTTTGCTAAACTACTAACCTATTTTGAAACCAAACTCTTTCTTGCAAGTTAAGATTTATTAGAACTACATTGCTTACATAGGACCCAGAAAACTAAATATACTTTTAGATCCTCACACTTCTTTTTTTCTTTTTTTAAAAAAAAAAAAAAAAAAAAAAACATTTTCACTGCACACACTCAGGGAGGAAAATTACAGTTTCACATTTTCAACGCTACAGTTAATGCCATGTCAGCACCTCCATCAGACCTCGTTGTTCAGCAGTTTATAAAAAGTTCACCCCGAGCCAAAACTTGGCATTCAGCGCCTCAGAAAGAAAAGTATCGAGAGGGAGAGAAAGAAAAATCTGGCCACTTTTCAGCTCCTAGAAGTACCTGAGCGGGAGGTTTATTTATGTGGTTCCCCCACTCCCCCCGCCCCACACTGCGACGCGCAGCCCAGCGCGTCCCGGCCCGGCCCGTACGCTCGCCTGCGGCAGTGCCGCCGCCTTCACCTCTTCGAGGCGGGCGGACACCAGCGCAGTCTCCCAGCTCCTGGCCGCGGGCCCCACAGCAGAGCCGCCGCCGCCACCACCACCTGTCTTGGGCCGCTTGGGGCCCATGGCGCCGCCGCCGCCGCCTCGCTCCCTAGTGCGGGCAGCTCCAACGCGGTCGCCGTGGCAACCTGGCGCCCACGGGGCCACGCCTTCCAGGCACGCCCGCTACGCCGTCGTCGTGGCAACCGGGGAGGGGGGGGGGACATGGCGGGGAGGAGGTGCCCAGGGGAGCAGGACCTCGGCCCGGGGGACGCTGCGGGCCGCGCAGCAACCGTCACGGGAGCAGCAGCCATTTTGCGGACTATGTCTTGGTGCTGCCCTGTGGTGAAGGGGGCCGTGTGTTTGCGGGTCCTCCTGTTACAGACATTTGTGACTGGCGTGGAAAGGATGGGGTTGGCAGGGTGCTGTTGCAGCCACCTGGGACACCTGGGGATCCTGCTGCAGCACGGCCCCCTGAGGTGGCAGCTTGACTGTGACCATGTGGAGGTGACACCAGCCTCTCTTGGGAAATGGTGAGAGCCAGTTGCCGCCTTGCACTGCAACCAGCGAATTTCCAACCCCCATGTGGCTGCCAAAGGCCGGCTGCTCTGGCGTGCCTGGGAAGGCAAGCGAGCAAAGTGAGCTCATGCATTGGTGCTGGAGCGTGACCTCCGCACGGCTGCCTGCCGCATGGCGCCATGGTGGGCGGTGCAGGTGTGGGTAGCAGGGCCTGCTCCCAGGCCTGAGCTGTGCGCCAAGCACTACCATATGTTGCTACACCAGGCCCAGAAGGGGAGAGGGAGACACAGTTGGGAGAAAGCAGGAGAGCTGCCAAGATAAAGAATTCATTACAGAGGAGTCATGTTGTGATCTCACACAAGAGACAAGTGAAATATTCTGTGTGATTTAACATTTGGTGAAAATAATCCCAAACCACATGCTGCCCTCCCCCCATCCCATTACACCAACAAGGGTTGCTCTGAGCCTCCAAATCTTTATTTTAATTTCGTAGTAGTCTTATAGCCATGCTGTGCCGTGCATTATTGCTTTAGTCTAAACTTCATTCAAGGACACTGACCTAGTGTGTGCCCTTTAATTACAAACTTTAATTACACCTTTAATTACAATCTCTTAGTGGAGAAACAGGAATTCAGGTTCGTACAGGACATGAGACAAGCTTTCTTGTATGATCATCTTATTTTGCAGAATATCTTCCATGGGTTTTCAGACAGGGATGTAGTTTATAACAAGGGAAAGGTGTACAGTAGATTTGCCAACATCCATAAGTGTTTTTCCCTCTCCCCACTCCTTGGCTGATATCCATTTTTTCCCTTTTTGAGGCTTTCTTTTGTTGTGCAGAAAAAAGTCAGACTTCAGTTCTTCATACAAGTAGGGAGTGTGACATTCCCACTATACCCTTGCTCTTCATTAAGTCTATTATACTCTCATTAAGAGTATACAGTATGTGCCTGCTGATGTGCATTGAGATTAAGGGGAAGGAGGACTAACAGCCGATGTGGTGGAAAGCGATGGAGGTATGTGCATATAATGTGCTCCTGCTGCCTAAGTTGCCATATCCCTATTGTCAACTGTGCTGTTGAGTTTCTGTGGCTCTGTCTGCAGTGCTGGATGTGAGCTTCAGGGTGACTCAGGAGAGAAGGCTGTGCATCCTGTTCCTTACAGTCTGGCTGGACATGTGCTCTGCCATGATGTTAGTGGGAGAAGAGGACTGCTTAATAGCACTAACCATCATGCCTACACCTTGATCTGTATGCTCTGGTTTATTAGGAAAGTTAGAAAACATCAATCACTGGGCAGTCACTGATGTCAGCTTACAAACAGCTCTCATAATATGAACAGTTGCTCCGAGAATCATGAACTGGCCCATTTATATCTATTGTGTGTTTGCTTGGATGGATAATGATTATTTGAAGGAATTTTTGTTGTTGTTCTGCTGCTTATTGTTTTAGTAAGCACATCTAGCTGAGTTGCTGTTTATTTCTGTTGAGTGTTGCAGCAAATAGTACAGCAAGTTGAAGTAGGACAGCTAACTACTGGGAGATGAACAGTAAAATGGCCTCCAAGACCCTCCTAAAAGAAGAATAGAAAGGAGATATATTTATTCCCTGCTGCAGAGGATCATAGGATATAGTCCTAAAATAGTTTCTCATGCAGTGAGGTCAGCTAAAGGCATCTCCTGTTTGGCTGATCATCCCTGACCAGTTGTGTTGTCAAAGTTGTTTGTGGGGCCAAGCTATAAACCAGATCATAGAAAGCTTCTAGGTTAAATGTTCCAGAACACAAAAACAACAAATAAAAAATATTGGGAAACTACAGCCTTTGTTTCCTTCAAATGGCAATAGACTTCAAAAGGCCTAGTTGTCTCCAGGCCATCTGAAAATCTCCTGCTTCTTTCTGATATCTTGAAGTTTAACTTGCTTGAATGTTGGATTAGCAAAACTGGATGTTGTTCAACTAGATTAATAAGCATGGGATGAAAGAAATGGGCAAGTAAAGGATCCAGAGGGAAAATAATACAAAATTTAGGGTACAGGCTGGAAAAAAAAAAAAAAAAAGAAAAAAGAATGTGCAGACGTGAAGCTCTCCATTCCCAAATAGCAAAATTGGTCCTGGCTTTGATGCAAGAGCTATTGGGTGAATCTGTGAATACTTCTGTATGACAAGAAAATTCATGGTGAGATTTTTCTGAGCAGGGACAGAAGCAAGCTAAAAATCATAAAAACAATCTTTTACTTTGTGTCTTATTTAAAAAAAAAAGTATAGTGTGTGGATACATGAACAAGTGGCAAATGGCATTGGAGAAAATGAAGGCATAAATTTACATCAGCAATTCTTCATAACATTCTGTAAATACGAGGTAGCTTGTTTCTCCCTGGAAGAGTGGTATTGCAGGTATTCTGAAGTTAAACAGCAGGAAAAGAAAATGTGCATCGTTAACAGTGGAGTGCAGCTGGACACAATATTTAGTCCAGAATGATTTTTTTTTAATTAGATTTACTGTTTACCTCTTTTAGAAACAAGAAACATTGGTTTCCTTTTACTCTAGGGTGACTTAAAGAACATTTGCACTTTTTCTCTGGTAAAGTGGAGAGAAGAGGGACACATTACTGTTTGTAAATATCATGTCTTTTCTACTAGGTATTTTCTGACTACAGATGACTGAAGAACTAGTATTTTGAGTTAAAACCTGACCAATTGGGAGGGGAGTTAATCATGTTTGTTTTTTTTAAGTGCTTATTTTAAATGCCTAACAAATATTGGGGGAAAAAAAGATACAATCTTTTCATAAAGAAGCATCAGCTTCTCTCCTTCAGTTGAAAAGTGAGCAAAGAACTTTTTTTCTGAGTCCTTAAGAGCATGCTTGATATTATTATTGCTTTTGTAGGATTAAATATTTCTTGAGCAAGGAAGCTTTCCAAATTAGGGCTCTGGAGAGCTTTTCCATGTTGGAAAACTTTCCGGAAGGTTGTCTAGAACAACTAGCATGACTTTCAGCAGTGCCAAGAAGACAATCCTTCATATTTCATATATTTTTAAGAGAAGAAAGGTGGTCAAAAAAATCCCTTCTTTTACAGAACACTGTTCAAGTCCTTCTTTTTCACTCTAAAAGATGAGTGGGAAGAACATAAAACTCATTTTGCTTTTCAGGCTAGATTCGGTTTTGTTTAGTTTCATAGTGTTGCAGTGTCTAGGCTGGGAACAAATTCTGCTGGAAGTTTGCAAACCACCAGGACACAGCCATCTCACAAGTTACACACACCTGGCAGCTATGGCATGTGTGCCACAGCTTCCCTAAACTTTCATGCATCAAGCTGGGTGTAGAAGATTTTGGCCTAGAATTGCTGCTCTGGCCACCAAATGATTCCCTGCAATTTATTTCTCAGTCTGCAAACTCATTTATATAATTTGCATAATACTTCCTGCATGAATTGCATAGGTCCCACGGATGTGAACAAAATGTTGGTTTTAGCCTTAGGATCTATGGAGCTTGTAAGTAAATTAGAATTGCCATTTGAATTAAGAATATGCCCTGAAAGGAACAAAAGATAAGCTGACCATATATGGAGTAATGATCTTGCCTTTTGTCATGGTGCACTTATATTTCCAACATCAAAGAAAATGTAATTTCATAATGATCAAGTATGAAGCTTAGTAAAGCAATAAAATAAACTCTCCTCCTCAGATTGTAATATACTTTCCTAATATAATAAGGATAATACTGAATTGTGAAAGTATGTGAGGATAGTTAGAGAAAAAAGAAGCAGTTAAATTGTAAAGGCAATATAATTCCAACTGTATAGAGAACTACCATGTCAGGTCCATACATCATGTAGCAAGGCCTGCCATCTGAAATGGGGCCACTGTACGTGCAACCCAGCAGATCTAGCCAGATAAGTACATTACTTAAGCCAGTCCAGCTAATAATGTAGCCAAAATCAGACCAAGTTGTAGATATACTTTCTCCCTCAGGCTCTGCCATTTAGTGTGGGCCTAGCCTGGTTGTTTTAACTAATTTAAATGATTTTTTTTTTCTTAGTGAAATACTTCCTGTCAAGTTGAGCTACAAATGTATGTAGTCGCTGTCATTTATCATAAGCATATCATGCCAAACAGATCAAACTTCCTTTATACATAAAAGTTTCCATTTAAGAATCTCAATCAGCTATTTATTTATTACTGAAAACTTCTTACAAGGCACTGTTTTTAATTTTGAAAAAGGTGATTCTGTAGTCTAATCTCTCCCACACATGCATATGCAAGGAGAATGCTTTTCTTTTTACATAGCCAATGATATGAGGATTCCTGGCAAAGCTCAAAAGGGAATCCATTATTGTTTGTCAGTAAACTGGCTGCTAAATTCTATGTGGATGCTATGCAACAGTCTCTTTAAAGAAAACTGCCTCTGCATTTGAAATTGTAGATCTACTGGCTGTAGGTAACTGGATTTTGGAAACTGATCAGTGCTGCCAGTCAGCAAAAAAACGTCCAGTTTCTGATATCTCAGGCTTTATTTCTGTGTATTTCAAAACAGAAGGAAGCAATAAATCCAAAGTAAGGATTTTCCCATTCTTGGAGAAAGGCCTCCCCCTCCTCCCACTTCATTCCTGCTTTCAAATCTGGGATCACAGCCCCTTCTGTTCTGGCATAAGCAAGTAGTTTCCCAGAGATTACAGAGTCATCCGTGGGATCTGCTTCTGCTTCACTCTTACCGTCAGCACGAAGGGGATTCTTACACAGTAGCACACAGCACTATCAATAACCTTCCTCAGGCAAACAAAGCAAAGTCTAAATAAATGGAAATTGAAACAGTATATTCTTACTGATGCAATAATAAAATGGTTTTTAATACATTTAAAGCAAACATTACTGCTACGGAGAGTAAACACACCTAAGATCTGCACCAGCCAGAGCTTGCACTAAAAATATTGATAGTGAGAGGTGGAAGGGCATGGTGGGTTTGTTTGTTTATTTTTTTAAGGAAAAGGAATTATTTCTAAAAACCCATGTAATCTCAACTGGAGTTGCAGTAATTAAACTGCTAGAATCATAATTCTATGGCCTTGGTTGTCTTAATTCTGTGAAATCATGCAACAACGTATTTGGATAGGTTTTATTTTTTAACTATGAATTTTCAGAGCTCCTAGCATTTACTCACAAAATAAATACATTCCAACATACTTTACTATGAAATTGTGTTATTTCAGCTTCAATCCCCTTCCCATCTTATCCCACTTATTTCTGTGAGCACATACCCTCTCCAGTAGGTCTGGTTCAATGGGTAGGTTTTGGAAAGAAATATGTAAAAATAATGGCTATTATTTCCTGCCCTATTTTGGAATCTTTCACTTGCAGTTGCACTTGTGGCTGAACTCTGCTCTCCTGAATAGCCTTGGTTAAACCTCTGAGTCCTCTGAGTTTGGACTGTCCTCCAAACATTATAATTCCTACCCCTTTCTTCCACTAAATTCTTTGCTCTTCTTTGAGCTGGAAGTCTAGCCATATTCTCCAAGCCTGAGACCAGAACTGCACGCTATGCTTCTCTTGTTTCTACCTGCACCTTTCCAACTTCACAAGCTTTGGCCATTCTGCATCTCCAGAATTCATGTTGAACCAATCTCCAGGACCTGGATCTCCTGGTATTCAAGAGAATACCCTTCACTCCCAATCCTCAGTGCTGCTTGTGTCAGCAAAGTCTCAAAGCCAGAAATCTCCCAGGATAGGTAGGACCATACCTCTCACATCTGAAGCACTAGAGCTTGTCTCACACTGATCGTTTGATATGTGGCTGATCTGTGTGATCTATGATACAAATACCAAATATCCCTCATATGGGGGCCTGGGAAGCAAGAGAAGTCCTGGTGCAGAGCTGCAGCAAAAGTGAGTTTGCAGATGCGGTCCTCTTCCACATCATCTGTGTTAGAGTGCCTCCTCATAGCACTTGACTGGATGTTTGCTCCCCAGCTTCCTTGGTGACATGTGAAATAAAAAAATATGGGAAGGCTGGGCACTGCAGTAACTATTTGGTTGAATTTGCAACCTGTAATTTGGCCAGCCATCCTGCAGAAGCTCACATGATTTGTGATTCTACTGGCTGGATGGCAGAGCTCAGAGTGTTGTGATAAACAGTGTCAAGGCCTGTGGCCTGTGGTGTCCCCCAGGGGCCAGTACTGGTTCCAGTGCTGTTCAACTTAACCATTAATGACTTGGATGAGGGGACAAAGTGCACCCTCAGCAAGATTGTGGATGATACAAAACTGGGTGATCAATGCTCCAGAGGGCTGTGCTGCCATTCAGAGGGACCTGGACAGGTTGGAGAGTTGGGCAGAGAGGAACCTCATGACGTTCAACAAGGACTAATGTGGGGTACTGCACGTGGGGAGGAATAACCCCAGGTACCAGTGCAGATTAGAGGTTGACCTGCTGGAAGGCAGCTCTGCTGATAGGGATTTGTGTGTCCTGGTTGACAACAAGTTAACCATAAGGCAGCAGTGTGTCCTTGTGGCCAAGAAGGCCAATGGGTTCCTGGCCTTCCTCGCATCCTGGAGGAGTGTTGCCATCAGGTGGAGGGAGTTGATCCTGCCCCTCTGCTCACCTCTGGTGAGGCCGCACCTGGAGTACTGAGTGCAGTTCTGGGCTCCCCAGGACAAGAGGGGCATGGAGTTTCTAGAGAGGGTCCAGTGTAGAGTAAGAAAGATGTTTAAAGGACTGGAGATCTATTGTATGAGGAAAGACTAGGCGAGCTGGGCCTTTTTAGGCTAGAGAAGAGAAGATTGAGAGGGGATCTTACTGAGGGGAGAATGTAAAGAGGATGGGGCCAAACTGTTCTCGGTGGTAGTCAGTGATAGGACAAGGGGTAATGGGTACAAATTGCAACACAGGAAATTTAATCTGCATATGAGAAAGAACTTCTTTACTGTTAGGGTGACAGGCTGCCCAGAGAGGTTGTGGAGTCTCTTTTGGAGATCTTCAAAACACGCCTGCATGCAGCTCTGGGCCACATGCTCTAGGTGTCCCTGTTTGAGCAGGGAGGTGATCTCCATGATCTCCAGATCCCTTCCAGCCTCAATCATTCTGTGATTCTGTGATGTCTGAGGGCCGCAGTGGCCTTTCACATATAACTAATGAAATACATAGTAATTGTGCCATTGCCTTATGGAGAACTAAAGGAAAGAAGGGTACTGTGATTGCTAAATGTGAGAAATGAAGTGACCTGGCCCCTAAGCCACAGGCTTCCAAGTCTTTGATGATAAATATCTATATGGAGATACTCAAAAGAGTTACAGTGAACTAGCTAAACATGTGACATGTAACAGCATGATCATGTGGAAGTTCTTATGAATAAGAGGAATGTACCAATTTACATTTGAATGAAAGGGGTTCAATTTGCTTCAAGTGTTTTGAGTTGTCTTTTTCAGTAATTTCCTTCTGCCCTCACTGAATGCCTGCCCTCTTTACTAAGACCAATCAGCTCTCTTTTTTTCCCAGCGTGACTGAGGACCAGATTCCTTTAAGGAATTAGGTCCTTAAGAGTAGCTGGGCACTGGTGCCAGGAGTGAAAGCCCCAAACCTGATAAATCTAGCCAGCAGGAAACTGGAATATGTCTTAAAATCTGTTTCGTTCTGGCAGTTCAGACACCTGCCTACAGAATTAGTGTTTATGATGTCCAGGTCTGCTGTAAGGCAGAGGGATTCCACATTCAATCTAGCACTGAACCTACATAGTACCCCTGCAAGTGCTGTAGCACTGGGTACTGTTAGGAAATACACTGTGAAAAACAGGTGATAAAGATGAGGAGGCTATGAGCAGCCTGTACCTTTCAGAACCTCATCTTGCACCCTTCCTATTGAGACAAGTAAGACAGGAAAATTACGAAAGGCAGCTTACCTTTGTGGAGTTACCTGTAATAGAATTTATTCTTTAGCTTCTTTGGATGTACACTGTGCAGTTGCGCAAAACTTCAAAGGCAGTCCCCCCCCACACACACACCCTCCTGCTATGTGTCCTATTTATGAGATTTCAGTGAGGTTGAAAGAATTCAGGCTATTTTGTTTCTGCAAATGACAGAATAAAATGGTTCTGTCAAAGCTTCCACCTTTCTTATGTTAACTATTTAGAGGAGAGCAGATTTACTTTAAAAATCTTCGAAAATTAATTATTTATTCAAAGAGTTAATGATGTAATTTTGGGGAGCCTAAACAATATTTTTGTGGCTGTATCACATGCTTTTTAATACCTGTTTTGATGCATAAGCTTCACTTACTACTGACAGATACTGTATAATAAATAATGTATAACAATTACAAAGAACAATCAATAACAAACAGATCATTAAGATAATGCAGTTTTTACAAAGACCACCTATTCCTAAGGATTCTGTGAGCTTTAATCGAACACAGCAAGTGTTTTTATTATATCATTACATAAATCAGGTTGGAAAGTATTTCTCATTAGCACCTTTCTTAGTTAATAAACTCTGTTAGCATTAATTAGTCACATTCATAAATTCACATTAGTAGCAGTCAGAATGTAAAATCGGACCTTTCTCCCATCTCTCTGTGTTCCCATTACTTCAGGCAACGCAAAACATTTACTGTGATAGAGATACAAGGTGCTGAGGGCCATCAATTGAAAAGTAGGCTACTTGGCTAAAATATGACCATGTTGCCCCTTCAGAACAATGTCAGTTTTCTTTTTTTAAGGAGTAATATCATAAGATCTGTGCTAAGGAAGTGTCTGTCTATCAAATTAAATATTACGTGTGAGCTCATATATACTGACCTGTCTGTGACAGTGTTTTCAGAGCATGCAATCTGTAATGCTTATTTTCTGCTAGTCAGTGTTTCAGAATTTCAGGAGTTTGGCCCAATATGCAGTACTGTGGTGACTAAACCCTATTCCTGTTCAATATTGATATATTCTGAGTATATGCAGATCTACACAAACATAATTAAATCATTTTGACTGCTTCTCATCAGTTACCACAAGGTAACACTGTGAGTAAAATGAAATAAAGCAGGATTTCTTAGCCTTCTTGGAAGTGGGTGTTACATGCTAACAGAAGTATTTTCTGGTAAACACATCTTTTTCCATTTGCCTTCAAATATCTTTGCTTTTCTTCATCATCCAAAAAAATCCTCTGATAACTAAGCAATGACAATTTAAAGAAAACACTGGCGTACTAGCTGTCTTTCAGTGCAACTGACAATGAACGGAAAGATGACCTGCCACTACTCTCAGATCATTAACAAATATTGCATGGATCATTAATGACTTGCATACTACTGTCAGTAAACCTTGAGTACGATTACTACTAGCTTGGATCAATGAAGTGCAAGTCATGTCTGAGATTTCAAGATTTATAGGAACTGTTTTTGGCATTTGCTACTCCAACTACTGCTTTTCAGTAGAGAAAATTAATGAACTGATCTTGAAGAAACAGCTTCTGGTCTAATGATGTTTAGTTAGTGCTAGAGTACATGGAGAGACAGAGCAATGGCACCAAGAAGTGACAGAACTTGAATATACTAAAAGACTACTTTGAAACGGAATCACTTTTAGAGTTGTTTTTAATATATTTTTCAGAGGTGATGGAATTTTATTTCAGAGCTCATAATGTAGATTTTACACAAAAGGTTCAATCAGCATTTTCTGCTCTTTTTTACAGCTTAGTTCTTAGGAACCCAAGCTAGTGCAAATGTATTGCTGTTATTTTGTGGCAGTTCTTTAGCTGTGGTTTAAGCTGATCAGTTTTGAAGTAATTAAAATATTGACTACTAAAGCTCAACACTTACCTCATTCAGGCCTTACAATCTGAGTTCTAGTAATTCTAGATGCTTCAAACAAGAGGCTGAAGCCCAGATGTATAGGCAGTTAACTCCCTATATACCTTGGAAGATTGGGGTTTATATACATGGCTCACACACTTTCTGCCACAAATTGTGGATTACTGGAGGTGTAGTCACACTTAATTAGAGGCCAGTTGTATAGGGCACAAGAGGGCAGGCTCAACTGGCATACACTTCTTTTTGCCCAGGAGTACATTAGTAATATATTGTAGACAATCTGCATCACTTCTTATTCGATGGTTCTAATAAATTTCAATGCAGTATTAGTCACTTTATCCAGTAGCCTCATTAGGATGCTGTTCAAATGAGAAACTCAGAGAACTTCGCTGGTAAGTGTGGGAAACGTATGTGTTTTCTGTATAACTACGCTAACCTGCTACGGGACCAAAGATCATTATTACGGACTCCTTAAGGTAAACAAACCATAACTCATGGACAGCAAGGACAGGGCAACCAGCCAGAACTATCTGGACATCCTTATCGGAGTACGGAAGAAAGAAGGCAAACGAGAACAAGTTAACTGGGAAAGACGTCACGTTGGAACAAGAACAAAGCTGTAACATGTACTTGTTAAAGCATCTTCACTGGAATATAAGTAGAGGAGGATGTGAGAATAAAGCAGCTTGCTTGCTTGCTTGCTTGCTTTGCTTTGCACCAAGTCTCAGTCTCTTTTTTAAAGGTTGGGCGCAAATGGCGCCCAACGTGGGGCACGAGTAGAGAGGCAGTGGATGACAGCTGTACTGGTGGTCTGAAACCGGAAGAACAACGGATGGATCCATCATGATTGGCCAAAAGAGAAGCTCTAATGACCAGTGGCGGTACGAGCCTGGCCTCCGGGATAGTTATGGGGGGTACCATAACGAAAGAGCAGGAGAGATCAATTCATATATTGCAGCATATTTTGGACAGAGAAAAGGTGGAAAAGTTACAGCGAGTGGACTTGTTAAGATTGTTAAAATGGGCCGTGATGCATTGCCCGACTTTTACAGAGGATTCTGCTTTCCAATTAACGGCATGGAAGCAGTTAGGTGAATGTCTGTGGACAGCTGTTACCACTGGGGAGGACTTGCCTCCAGGGATATTCCGTACTTGGCGGGTTTGTCGTGGTGCATTGCAACATTATATAGAGCCTGAAGAGAGTAGGTTGCCTCCTACAGCGCCTCCGATCGGACCACCTCGGACCACTAAGATCTTAAGTCAGACTCTGATATTGGGTGTTGATTGTAATCACCCCCCCCCACCAGGGATAGTGCCTTCTCAATATGATGAGAAAAAAGAGGATGAGAAAGGAAAGTCTAAGGAAAGGACAGAGCAAGCTGTGGAATGCAGGGAGGAGGGGAGAGGGAAGCTTGAGGAGAAGGCAGAACAAACAGAATCGGATAAGGGAAGCGTGCGGTTAATGACTCCGTGGGAGGATATTCGCCAAAGCGCTTTGTGTGCTGGCGATGCAGAGGTGGCAGAGATATTTGCTTCTCCTATGGCTTGTCCAGTAATATTTGACGGTAACAATAGACGTAGTCATCAGCCAATTGATTATGAGGTGATAAAAGACATCAGAAAAGCAGTTACATACTATAGTATTAAGTCACCATATGTGCAAGCACTAATTCGGCGAAGATCGATGGTGGGTGCTGCATGACTTTAAACTCCTGTTTCGGTTAATATTGACACCGGTTCAACAAACAGTGGCATTCCGGGAAGCAAGGGAACTAGGAAATTTAAAGGGCATTGATAATCTTGGAGATCCAAATGCAGCATTACATGGAGTTAATGCTGACACGCTTACAGGGGAAGGAGCATACAGGCAACCCGTGTTGCAAGCAAGGATGGTCCCCGAAGCACTGGTACAATCACGAGAGATCTTTTTGGAAGCGTTAGAGGTTGTCCACAATGAGAGAGAGAATAAGCTGTTAGAACCATTTGCTAAAATCCAACAAGAGAAAGGGGAGCCCTTTGTGAAGTTTTTGGATAGACCGAGAGCCTCCGTGGATAAGCAAGTACCGCCGAGGGCCCCAGACACCTAGTATTTGAACAACTTGCTGAAAAGAATGCTAACAAACAATGTAAGCTGATACTACAAGGGTTAAGACAGCGAATAGGAGGGGCTCCTACGACGCTTGCAGGTGCATTTGCTCCGTAGCAGTAGATCGCGAAAACAAGGAGAAGGGGGTGTACCATTCAGAAACATCAGGCTCACCGAAGGGACCCCATATAGCAAAAAAAAAGAAAAAAAAAAAAGAAAAAAAAAAAGAAAAAATTTGCCTACCAACGACACTCGAGGTGGTGGAGTGGTTCTTAAAGAATAGCACTGAAATGCAGTAACACACATTTAGCTGGTCTGTTGGCTGAATGAAACCAAATGGCAGATTTCCAGATTTGGCAAACAGATGTAACAAACCTTACGGACCAGCATACGTATCCCGCAGCCTACAATAATTTTTGCAATTGTTGGAAATAAAACATATTACTGGTATACCTCATTCCCCAACTGGACAGGCAATTATCGAGCGTGCCCACAAAATGCTAAAAGATATGTTGCAAAAACAAAAAAGGGGGATTGAGAAGGATTCCCCTCAGAATCGGCTTAACAAAGCTTTGTATGTGTTAAACTTTCTGAATAGAATGAATACGGAAGGGGATACGCCGGTGGCACGACACTTTTGTGCAGGTGGTGTAGAGCGATTAATGAAGGCAGAGAAACCTCCGGTAATGTATAAAGATATACGTTCCAACGAATGCCTTGGTCCTGTGCCACTAATTACTTGGGGTCGAGGGTATGCTTGTGTCTCCACAGGTGCAGGGCTGACATGGCTACCAGCAAGAGGTGTGCGTCCTGTGTTGGGGCAATAATCATCGTAATCTTGTTGATGAAAACGGTGGAGACGAACGTGTAGAGTGTCACGAAAAATGTATGGGTAACCATGGCCCAGGCACTGGGACAGGATACTCTTTGCCTTGCTACAAGCTCACCAGCAAATCCGTTCAGTATCTGCCTTTTTGGACTCCCGGCAGAAGATAAGGACTGGAGTCGCGTTAGAAGGAATGTTTAAGTGGACAGACTGCACATAGGACAGATGCAGCCGTACCGGTTTGGGAAGGAACTGAGGAATATTAATATATACTGAGGAATATTAATAATCCACTGCAATGTGGTAATGATGCCGCTTTTAACCCTTATTGCAATGGGACAAATGGACCTGTTTGCGCTATTTGTGTTGTCTTTTTGCGGTAATGGACACAGAGGATCCAAAAGACAAGTGGGTCTGGTTATATAATAGAACATCAGTATATTCGGAGCCACAAGAAACAGACCTGCTTGGCTCATTACAAATGGATTGGTGTATAATTTTTAACACTTCCGGAATGCAAATTGTAAACCCACAGGCTAGAATGTACCTTAACACATCCTACTGGTGCAATCAGACCACGGTGGAAAGCACAGCAATTACGAAAACATTAACGCTACCGAAGAGTCTGTTTTTAATATGCTGTCATCAGGCATGGCCTGACATACCTTCACAACCTTATTGTGGGCCATGTTCAATCAGGTGTTTAGGAATACAACTCCAAATATAACAATGCACAAATTGACCAACTGAATGCATTGACAAAATGATGATACCTGGTGAGATGTGTTTGGGTTAATGTGTTTTGGCCCATGGGTGAAGCACGTGAGTACGGAAGAAAGAAGGCAAACGAGAACAAGTTAATTGGGAAAGACATCACGTTGGAACAAGAACAAAGCTGTAACATGTACTTGTTAAAGCATCTTCACTGGAATATAAGTAGAGGAGGATGTGAGAATAAAGTAGCTTGCTTCCTTGCTTGCTTGCTTGCTTGCTTTGCTTTGCTTTGCACCAAGTCTGAGTCTCTTTTAAAGGGCCGCAGGTAAGCATGATGAAAAGCACACTATAGAAAGTGTTATACTTATCAGAAACATGACAAAATGTTGACAAGTTCTGCAAAGCCATAAGCCAAATTCTTTCCTTGAATGTTTATGAGAAAGGACTATTGATCATACAGTTTGGCCTTTGGAAGGCATTCCTTAACCCTGATTATTTCATCAACTAGCCAAAAATAGTGTGGCTTTCTTAAAGAATAAGTGCATCCTGATCCTGCTTTTATTTACATAGGGAATCTGAAGGCATAAAGAGAACAAAGCTTAAAACAAGAACCCTGGGGCACACCTCTGCACCTACATGCACACACACATACAATCAGTCCACACCACTGAAAGTGTGAGAGGCAAAAAACCCAGACACCATAAAGTGTTTGAAGCTGTGAGAAGTTAATGCCAGTTTCGTCCATGCAAACATGCTCATAGGCCATGGTACCAGTAGAGCATGGCAATATTGCCATTAAGGACTGCACCATTTGTTTACTGCTTTTTTAAATGGAGGCACCTGCTTTAACCCACCTTTTTTTTTTTTTTTTTTTTTGCCCATCCTCTGACATTGTTGAAGGAAGGAAGGAAGCATTATGCACAGACATTCCTCTCTTCATTATACTCAAGTCAGTGGAGAAATAGAATATTTTAATCAGCCTTTCAAAAGAAAGGCTGTTGACCTAGAGGGGAAGCCCCACTAGTCATTTGCATTAGTTTTTTTTTAAAAGAGTAACTGATAAAGATCAAGTTGCGGGTATCTTGTTCAGCTGCTTTCTGAAATTTATGAGGATTTGGTGGTGGGTACTTTAAAAAAAACTGCTTTACTTTTCCCCCCCAAAACCTAGGACTTTTCTGTATAATAGTATGTATAAAGCATAATTAGAAGAAGGAAAGAACAGTACAAATCAGTTGTAATGTTAAACATACATATTTTCAGTACATATTTTCATTTTTGTTTGTGTTGGTAAAGCTGGATGTAAAAACTTCAGGCTAGTTTCTCTGTATCAGTTTTTCTCCTCAAAGTTAGCAGATGGGCTAACTATTAAATACTCAATACTTTGCAAATATAAGAAGAAAAGTACAAGCGTAGACATACAAATATCAGTATGAGAAATAATGGCATTATCTAGGCAGAACATGTAACTACCCTCCTTCATGGAAGAGAATATAGGAATTACAGAATTTTCACCTGTAGTGTCCTTCCAACAGCACTTCAGGAGAAAGCTATCCAGCTGGATCAGACATGGTGTGGTACCATGTAACCATGGTAACAATGTTACCATGAGTAAGTGTTGTACCATGATGCTATAATCTTTCCTGGATGATTATGTGTTTATTTAAAAATTATTCTTATGATCTAGATTTCTGATAAGTACTCATAAATACTATAATATTCTGCCAAACCTGTTGAAAGACAGGCTTGTTATCTTGAGATGGAATTTGTGGTAATGTTAGCTACCTCGATTATTGGCTAGGTGGCAGTAGAGTTTATTCATATATTAATGTACCGTGCAGGGCTGCTTACTATGCCAAATTGAAATTCAGCTTACAGTGCTGGTAAAAAAGTTCTTGTTATCATCCCTCTACTCCTTTATGCTGTTTACTCTCTCACATACAGCAAAAGTATTTTTCATAATAACAGCTTACTATTTGTCTGCCTGCTTTTTTTACATTCAGGAAACATGAAACCAAACACCATTAGTTTGGCCCTTTTCAAGAATGAAGTTGGAATCAACATACAAATCAATTGGATGCCCAGTGCTCCAGGATAGCGAAAGACCATATTACCTCTGAAAACTGAGGTTACATAAGCACTGTGATACAGAACCAGCAGCCTCCCAACTTAGGTAGCCCCTCAGAGTGTCCCCTCTGTTGTGATTCCTGCACACTTTCCAGAACACTAGGTTTGGAAAGGATGTGGGCTGCAGTTTACTGGCATAGGTATGAAGGTTCATGTCATCCTAACTGAGCTTTTTTCAGATGATAGCAGGTAGCGCACAAGAATCCTTGGAGTAGTGCCAGCACCTGGGCTTCTATGTCCGCTCAGGGAACATCATTCAAGACAATGCTTTAACTCGTGCAGCAGAAAATGCCTCCTGTCAGCATCAGAGTGCCTGTGTAGACAGCCATGCTGGCAAAGTGTCTTTAGTGGGGGGGAGACTGGTAGTTTTGACAAGGCCTTGAGAGTACATAGGGAAAGCTCTAGCAGCAGATCCATATGATTCCCAAATATGTCCAGGAACTCTGTGGTTTAGAGGCCATATGAAGCACGCTGTGGTGCAGCCACTGGAAACAGAGTTTACCCAACTGCTGGGATACAGCACTAATCTCCACCTAGATGAGCCCTAACAGAATAGGACTGACACAGCTGAGTCTGTGCCATGGTCTAATGCTGCTTGCACATTGCTGTGTGCCTTTTGGAGGATCTCTGCTTGTGTATGCGGAACATGCAAGGAACACATTGCACTGGAACATCACCAAAAATAGGAGAAGAGCAAAGGCTGATGGCATATCACACTGCATTTTTCTTCCACAAAGGCTCCCCCAAGATGTTCCAGAAAGATGTTCCAGAAAAGATAAAAAGATAAAAAAGAAAGATAAAATGGATGGAAAGGAGCTAGCTTGAGATGAACTCAAGAAAGACAGAGTAATGCTGACAAGAAGAAAAGCTCTTGGAGAAGTGGGTGATGTGCTGACCCCAGTATCAAGTCAGAGATCACCACAGGGCTTTTGAGCCATACTGAATTTATTCTTTGCCCTCTAAACATGACCTGATGGAGCCTGACAAGAATATGTAACTCTTCTGTCCTTTGGACAAGGAATCTCTGTCATAGTGACCTCTTTCCAGTGAGCTACCTGGACTCACTCCGTAGATAGGGTAGGTTTCCTGAAACCTCAGGGAACAGAAGAGTGAGAAACGCATGTTTGAGTCATTTTTATGGCAGGGTTGGGAAAGGCTCTGTGGCTGCAGGAGAATCCTTAAGGTCAGAGAGCAGAAAGCGGGTGGTCTTTGCTATCAGTGTAAGGGAAGATGCAAAAGCAGAGAATTCTGCCATTGGATTTGACTGAAAAACTGCAATTCTTAGAAACTCGGGGATCTTGTGGAGAGCATATATAAAGACAAATGAGCTGGTGCAGACACTGAGGTGCAGTTTTGGAAGTAGGAAACCTGAGGCCCACAGGAGCTGATTCACTTCCCCAGCACCTCTCTACCATTCCTAGCGCCGTGTGAAGCACTGCTGCTGCTGCTGCCATCAGCCCTGCTGCTTTGCCTTGCCACCTGTTGGTGGATGCAGTCTAAATACACAGCCTCAAACCCAGAGAGCTTAGACACAAGTCATATCTGAAATGACTGAGAAGGGGTGTGGGAGGGTAGCAGGCAAACGCAAAACTGTTAAAATGGCTCTACTCTATTGGTGTTGCTCTTCTCATGGACCCTTGTCCCCTCTGGGTTGCTCTCCCCCCACCCCCAGCTCCTTGGAACAGCTGCTGTCCGTCTGGCTGCCCTGGCCTCCTTGTCAGCTGTTTGATGTCAGACATCAATCTTCCATCTTTTCTGCAAATCTCTGATGATCAAGTTTCATATTTCCAGGACTCCGGCCGTAAAGCCCCTTTCACTGGTGTAATTAGTAATTAGAGGAAAAATGTTAGCAAACTCCTCTTGGCATAAACAGATCCCAATCCCCATCTGTCAGACCAGGAAATTCAAATTAGGGCAAAGGCCTAATAGGGATTTTTCTATCTGAGATGTGTGACTGCACACACTCTGCACTACTCAGTTAAGCCGCCCTGATGATCATGAGTAAGAGCTATTTACCAGTGACCATTTTGACTGTAAGGAATTTTCAGTGTTTTGAAAGCCATTATGTCTTTCTCAGCAGAAAATTCCATGGGATTTAGAAGAAATGGTCTCTCCAGGCTGTACAAGTCTTGGTAAGGAGGTAAAGGTAATTCACAGATTGACAGAATCACAGAATGGTTGAGGTTGGAAGGGATCTGTAGAAATCATCTATTCCAACCCCCCCGCTCAAGCAGGGACACCAAGAGCACATGGCACAGGGTGGCAGCCAGGCGGGTTTTGGAGATCTCCAAAAAAGGAGACTCCACAACCTCTCTGGGCAGCCTGTTCCAGGGCTCTGTCAACCTCACAGCAAAGAAGTTCTTCCTCACATGGAGATGGAACTTCCTGGGTTTCAAGGAACCTGGGTTTCAAGGAACCATTGCCCCTTGTCTTGTTGTCAGCCACCTGTCAGAAGAGTTTGGCCCCATCCTCTTTAACATTCTCCCCTCAGGTATTTGTACCTGAGGTACAAATGTTGGTAAGATCCCCTCTCAATCTTCTCTTCTCTAGCCTAAAAAGGCCCAGCTCGCTTAGTCTTTCCTCATAAGATAGACGCTCCAGTCCCTTAAACATCTTTGCAGCTCTACACAGGACCCTCTCTAGAAGTTCCACATCCCTCTTGTGCTGGAGAGCCCAGAACTGCACCCAGTACTCCAGGTGCGGCCTCACCAGAGCTTAGCAGAGAGGCAGGATCCCTCCCTCCACCTGCTGGCAACGCTCCTCCTGATGCAGGCCAGGATCCCATTGGCCTTCTTGGCCACAAGGGCACATTGCTGACTCATGGGTAACTTGTTGTCAGCCAGAACTCCCAAGTCCCTCTCTGCGGAGCTGGTTGACCGTTTATGACTGTTGTTCAAGTGAATGCTCTTTCCTGGAGTCCTGCTGCTGACACGACTCCATTCAATATATATTCAAAGATACCATGATAGATGAGGCAGTCTGCGAACAGGAGCTCTTTAGTACACTAGACAAATGCATACTGATATGCAGTGGGCAGAAGCTGAAGACAGCCTTATTCAGACTGGAAACAGGCCCTCACATATACAACATGGAAAGCAGTTAATGGCTGGAGACATTAAACAAGTGTCAAGATGAACTCTCTCCTCTGGAAAGTCTCCAGGCAAGGTTGGATGTTTCTTCTTTCTGTAACAGATGCTGTAGGTCAAAGATAATTTGTGTTATGCATAAGACCAGAGTGGATGATCACAATGACCTCTTCTGGCTTTATAATCTATAGTGAAAGTGAATGATACCAGCAAGACCTGTCTTATCCATACCTTGGGCGCTGTGCATTGTTGTTTCTCACAGCAGACCCTCTGTTCCTGCCTGCTTCATTTTAAGACCTGCTTTTTCCCCTTTTGTGGGGAGAAAATCATCATTCAGGATCAAGCCTCTAGTCCTTCCATAATTATCTAAGGTAAAGCCAGATACTGCACACCTTGACAAAATCTTAGTAGAGGCTAATCTAGAGTTTCTGTTTCATTTATAGTTTTTTGGTGCTACCAAAGTAAAGATAAACAAGTCCTGGGCTGCATTTCATGCCTAGACTTAAACACTGCATAAATACAAAAGCCAAGCACCACAACCAAGGCAATTCTAGGCATCCAAAGCTACGGACTGCTCTGCAACCCAGTCCTGCCTTGTGTCTCCAAAAGGAAAACAATCTCTTTCCAGAGTTCTGAGGCAAATTAGACATAGCAATGCATGGTTATTTCAGGTATGGCAGGAAAGCTGGGCTTGCCAAAGCCATGCTAAGCTAAGGAGCCATTATTATATGGGAATTTGAAAATGTGATACAATTCTTCGAACAGGATTTAACCTTTACGTCCCCATGACCACTGTATGGCTTAGACGGACTTTCTTCTAGGAGCTTGAGAGGGACAGGGTGAACTACAGCTGTTAGAGTGGGAAAAGGAATGAGTTTCTAGAGCAGCAGAGAACCCCCCCCAAAAGCTATTTGAAGATCTTTATTGACATAGGTATTTTCTCTATAGTTGGGTAGCTGAGAAAGGGCTCAGATACTTTTGTTATTGGAGTCCTTTCCAGACATACTGAACACTGTTCTTTCAGGGTATGAAAAATCAAACTGGCCACTGAGTTCATTGCTACATACAAATGGAAATTAATATAATATCACAATTGAAATGGTAAGAAAAGCAGAGTTAAATGCTTACAGTAGCACTACCTAATACTTTTGACATGATGTATGCCTCAGAGTGATGACCTTATTTTAAACAACTTAAACATTTTGACCTTAAAAATCTAAACAGTGTTCACTTAGAATAATTTTCTGAGAATGACTTCTGAGAATATCCTCCTTATCTGCAGTTCTCACATATTCTGTCGCCCTGTCCCCACTACAGTTGCTAAGGATCTTCATTCAGCCTCTTCCCTGCCTTCCATATTCTCTCCCCCCTCTCCAGCCTCTTGATTTTTCTAGCCCAGCTCCTTAACCTGGCATGAGCTCTTTTAGATTTGATCTCTCTCCTGTCACTGACAACTGATTTTCCTTTTGCTCCAAACCTCTCCCTAACTTGAGTCATTCCTCTTCATCTTCCTTCTCTTCTTTTCTTCTCACAGTAGCCTTCTATTTTCCCCCCAGATCCTTATCTTAAGCGTCATCCACACAATTAATGTTTCCAGGTTCTATGCTCCACTCAACTTCCTCATCCCTATCAATTTGTTTTTATTCCTCCCTTCCTCATCCCCTCTTCCATTCAGGAGGTCCTCTCCAACATGTGTTCTAGGGGCCAATTAAGAGAGGCTGTCCCTCCACTACTAACTTTGTAAGCACTGTCTGTAAGAATTTTACATGGCTTCTCAAACATGCACAGCATGAACAAAATCCTTGATGACTTCAGCTGCATAGTTTTGACCTGAGCATGTGAAAATGGGACCTTTCCAATCTAAACAAGCTTTGATAGTTTTCACCAGGAAAGACTCCTTACTCAAAACCCATTCTCTCTGACAAGATCTTCCTTTCCAACTTTCCAACTCTCTACTACTGCAGCTTCTAAAATAAACAAAATAATTAGGAAATGTTCAATATGGATAAATACAGAATTTTCCATAATTTCATTTCAACAATTCTAGTTGATCTTTTCAAATATTTTTTATCATGAATGTGATAATGACTGGCGCAGGCTAGGGACAAAGAGTGGGAGGAAAAGCTGAAGCAAGTGGAGATTTGAAGAGGAAGATATCTATGCAAAAGCTGTCTACACTTTTCTTTCTTTGTCAGCAGTTCCAGTAAGTCTTTAAATTGCTATTTTGCTACATTGCTCTTTTTGCTACTTATCCTCCTACTCCTCCTACTGCATTCACTCCCTTCTCTAATCCTTAGTCCCCACCACGTTTATTCTTCGGTTCTGTACCTGCTCCATCTCCTAATACTCCCCAGGCACCTTATTCTTTTTTTTTTTTTTTTTTTTTTTTTTTCTTTTTTTCCTACTCTGTCTCTTAAAAATTTCCTAAATTTCTTCTCTTGGCCCCTTTACCCTCATATCTTAATTTCCTTTCTCTTCCTGCTCTTTTCTAGGGGATAACCCTGGCTAAGAGAAGAAAACAAACAAACAAACAATAGCAGTTGGGCAGAATAGCTGTTGTGCAGGTGTCTAGACATTTGTATTCCTTATTTTTGGTCATACATAAAATGTGCCTAGCTGTTCTACTGAGTCCTTTAGGTAATCAACAAATCCTTGCCTGACCTGCACTAAATATATTCATGCATAGAGCTCAGGACCTCTTAAAACTGCCTCTTACTCTTGTGTCTGGTTGAAAAAGGGATTTTATAAAGAATATTTTGAAAAAATATGTGAGTAAATCCTATTATCTTAATTGGAAATCTCTTCATTGGACATGTTATCAATTTTGAAAGGAGGCTTTATCTTCCCTTTCTCACTCTCTGTCCTGTCTGTTCCTCCTCTCCCTTAGTTTTCTGTTCTTCCATTCCCCCTCCTTTCCTGTAAATTTGCTGCAGAATGTGTCTAGTCTGTCTATGTTTAAAAGCCTCAGGCTACTTAGTGATAACACCTGTCCAACCATTCAAAGATGTTGCAGATCCAATTGGGACTGTGAAAGAAGGCAGAGGCAGCTTTCTCCATTCACCATGACACTGTGGGTTAATAGAAGGAAAATATTGATGTTTTATTAAATTACTCCTATAGGTTGGATCATGTAACTTGCCTAAGATCTAAACAATGATCCTGTTCTGGAGGAATGTGAGGCTCAGACTGATGAGATAAACCTTTTGCTGGAATATCTCTCTGAGTTCACTAAATTGCTTCCCTTATTTAATTACAAATTAATTGAAAACACTCCTAGTCCAACAGAACAATACTTCGAACTTGATTTATTGATAGTATCCTAATCCTCCATAATATTCCTGTAGACTCTCCCATGATTATTTCATCAATTTCACACTTTTTAGTCTTTCACAAAATCTTTTAGCCAGGACTCATTAACATAAATAAGAGGAATAGCTATAGCCCTGAGGTACACAGAGTCTTATTAATCCCAGCCAGCATGATGAACACATAATAATAAAGAGTCACACTTGCAACTGATGTAGATTTGATAGCAGGGATGCTAACAGAAGGGAAGGGTGTGTCTCTGTTAGTGGCAGAGGAGCCTGGTGTTCAGACAGGAAGCATGTGAAGTCCATGGAGAAAGAGGCAGAGTTGTGAAATTACTCAAATTTAAATTATCTAGAGAGTTATATGTCCTCTGACTTTTGCATTTCTAGTCATCAACCAGTACAAAATTATTCTTTCCACTGGTTAGCACAGTGTTTCTTTTGATGTTCCAAGGGAGGCAGGGTTTGCCTAAAGCAGATAGATGTACTGTGTGGTAGAACACCCTAGACTACAAAGAAGAAAACCAGTCCCTCAAAAGCAAGGTGCTAACTTTTTGGCTGACCCATTCCCCTCTCAGACTGGGATGCTGTCTATTCCATGCTGTGAAATTCTTTATAAAAATCAAAAAGATGCAACCAGAGAATATATAAAAGCCCTAATAATAATAAATATGAAATAGTAGTGATAAAGCATTATCAACATTGAGTTCTTGTAAACTAAGTTTGTCAGACAGCATAATTAAGCACTGTTAGGCAACCCAGCATTAAATATGAACCACTTTCCACTTTCCTTCACCCATATAAAAGCTTATTCTTTCTTTCTGTCTTGTAACTTCTGGTTTCCTTTGAAACACTAAACATATATACAATTTTATGACAAAGTAAAAAGACTGACAAGTCTGGGCAGTTTCTGAACCTTGGGGGATGGGGGAGGATGAAAAAGTAAGATCTGGAGATTCAGGGCTGGATTTGTCAAAGCACTTTCACTGGCTGCAGTATGGCCAGGATGTACGGAAGAGTGGATCCCTGATGCATGTTGATCCTAGCAATTGGAAGCCCGAGACAGCAGATACTGAGAGTTTTCCAGGTAACCAGGGCTCTTACCTTAGGGGAACCGGAAAACACTGCCCAAAGCTCTGCATTTGGCTGGGCTTTTAACCAGGCTCCTTGAAAAATAAGATGGTAAATATAGCTGGTGATACTAAATAAGTAAGCAGCTTCCTTGTTAACCAGCTAGAGCTTCTGTCAAGCTGCCAATTTCTATTCTAGTACAGGTGGGAGTTCTAGGAGTGAGGAGGCTAGGATCCATTTTGCTCCAAATGGGTGTGAGCATGTGAATGTTCATTAGCTCAAGTGAAAGGCCAGAGCAGCTGATTAGAATCAATCACAAAATGAATTAAAAAAAAACAAAAACAAAAAAAACAGTGTTTCTGCTAGTTCTACCCCTGCCAAGTTAGTGGTGGGATCTCCAATGCTGAGAGAGGTGAGCAGGAGGAGAGTGGGGGAGAAACACAGTGGTGGACTCTCTCACATATGTCCTCTATAATTCTCCTTGAGAGCCAGAAAAGCTCACCTGAAGCTTCAGCCACCCTGAAATAAAAATCACTGTATGCTACAAACGTAAGAAATAGGGACCATGAGACTGTGATTGCAAACAAAATGCCTACGCAAGGTTAGGAAAATCAGTTAATAAAAATATTAATGTATCAAGGGATATAATGAATATAAGTCTGTGTCAATGATCTTAAGTAACTGCATCACATTTTTCAGGATAATGGAGAATACAGTCCTGGGTACTTGCAGGGGTCCTAGAGATTTGAAGATGAGGAAAACGTGACAGACTTTCCAACCAGGGTTCGACGGAAAAAGTCCAGGGACTAAAGTTCCAGGACTTTCAAAGATCATCTGAATTAACATGTAATAGCTGGATATCTGTATCCCTATATATGTCAATTTACAATCTGTCTAACTGCAGGCTAAAGCCCCTTTCTTATCATTCTGACATGGTTGGAGCCACTTTAAAAAAAATCAGAAAGATTAATTTATTTTTAACTATCTTGAGAGGTGGGGATGGAAGGGAGCAATAGACCCAAAAGTCATAAATTAGCCAAGGCAGAGAGGGAGGAAAATGTTCACAAACTGCTGACAAGATTAATATGCAGTTGATGGGAAGTGCTTTCACACCAGGGTGCCAACAAATAAACACAATTCAAAAATATCGTCCCTGCTGCAGTGGATAAGGGTAGATTCCCAGCGACAGGGAGGGAGGGAGAGCCTTTCGGAGAGGGTGTGAGACCTGCTTGCCCCATGGAGCTGTCATGCACAGAATTCCTCCGGAGGAATCTGATAGTGAGGGGGGTGGGTGGCTCTCTGGGCCAGAGGGTTAGTGCTTTCCACATTAAAAAAACAGAGAAAGGAGGATTGGGCAGAGGAGATTGAGGACTGTGTGTGAAAGAAAACCTGAAGATCAAGGCTGTGCACAGCTGCTCTGGGGTGGGAGCTTCCACCTGCTGCAAATGCCAAGCTAACTTCATGAATGCTACGAGATTTCCAAAACGCAGAGACAAACAAAAGGGTAGAGTCCTGCCCTGTGCAGTGTGCAGTAGAAGATTGTCCTAATTTTACATACTACAAAAATGCTAACTGCAGATCGTGTCAACAGAGAAAAAAAAAATGGTGTGGGAGGAAGATCTAGGGGAATAAGAGGGAAGACACTTAAATAAGATAAATGCTGTGCTGCCATATGAACAGGGAAAGAGCAGTTTGCAAAAAGACACAGAACCTGATTATTTTTTCCTTTCACCTTTTCCTCCTTTATTTTCTACTTCTTTTGCCTCTCTGTAATTCTCTTATCACCCTTCCACCTTGCCATAGTCACTGTAGTATTGGTCGAGGAATGGTGCCATTCTACTGTCAACCACCTATCTAAAAATGCCATTTAGAGAAGATTTCAGCTAAATTGGAATATAATTGCCCACTCTGGCAAGAAAGAGCACTAGATTATACATCTCTGTCTATATATCACCAGAGAGGGTTTGATGAAAGTGTTCACTAATGAAATTGTAGCTTTAAGACTTCACATCCCTTCAAGCCAAAGTGACTATAGGAGTCCCCTATCCCTATTATGACTGAAAAGTCGTTACTGCAATGAAATTGCAAACAAAATGCTAAAATGCTGCTGAGCTTCAATGAAAATGTTACCAATTACTTCAAAAAAAAAAAAAAAAAAGTTTTTACTCCCTGTGTTCATCATCCTTATGGTTAAAGGCACAAAATTCTTAATTCTGTCCTGCACATCTTCACTGTTACAGTCCTACATCCTCTGCCCAGCAATACCCCTCCTGGGATCTCCCACCTTGCTGTGCTCCCCAGCCCCTTCCAGCCTGAGGCCATTCACTTGTGTGTAGTGCAGGCTTTATTTACGCCCAGCAAACCACGCCACAGTTTTACAGTGTGTAAACAGGAACCATGAAGGACAATAACCAAAGTGCCTCTTGAAGTCTCTTTGTAGGAGAGTGTTTAAATTCAGGTTTTCTAAAGAGAAAAAGCACTACAATAACTTCATCATATTGTACTTTACCTGTGCCTGCAAGTTGCCATTGGACAAGGAGGGCCAGCTTTACTTCTTCAGCTAATCCAATTGGTCTTGTAACCTTTCTGTTCCCACATGAGCATGACAGCCCTGACTGTGTAACAACTAATGCCTCTCAGTTAACCTCCAGGGTCAAGGACATTTTGCTGATCTGGGGATGACAGTAATAGTTCTGTTGACAGATGCATTTCACCAGCTGTACAGCAGCTCAGTGGGACTTGAAGTTAACCCTTCCTGTGCCAGCTGACACCACTGGCACAAATATAGCTTTCAGGAGATGGATCATCTACAGAGCCTTTACCCTACATAAAGTATAAATTGCTCCAAAATAAATTGCTTGATAATTTCAAGGAAGAAAAAAAGCATGCAGATTCCAAATACCAGCGTCTCTACCCTTTTCTTCTAGAGGAGGACTGCATCCATCGATGCAGATGGTCTCAGCTTTATGTGTCTTTCCTGTTTCCATCATTTGCTGTCTCTCACATCCCTGCTTTTTAGTTAAAATATTCATCTAGACCTTGTGGTTTCTCTTCTGCCTATGCTCCTCTCCCTGGCATTGAAATTAAGTTCTCTCCTGACAGAAGACTAACTCAGCTACTGCACTGGTGATCTTGGCTTATTGTTTCTAGACTCCTTGCTTGCTCTTTTTCCAATCTTTCTAACTTTTTTCTCTGATTTTTTTACTTGTCCATCTCCTCCTCCTTCACCCTGTGGCACCCCATCCTTATGCTGAGTGACCCCATTGGTTATGTGATCTTTTGATCAGAGTTTCTTTCTGTTTTTTCTGTGGAGTTTCTTTCCGCTTTTTCTGTGGCCCAACACCCTTATTCACCCTCTCAGCTTCTCACATGGCACATTTTCTATGAAGCACTGTCTTTTTGCAATTCTCTTCCTCATTTTCTTTCTCAGCATTTCCATTTCCTCTTCATTTGTCTCTCAGTCCTTATAGGATCTTGATGGAGTCTTGTTTCCTGACAACCTCTCTGGCATCTGTTCTTACCCGAGTCTTCTATATTACCTCTGTCGTGATCTTTTGCCTTGTTTCCTCTTGACTCTTTCATTGCCTTACATGAGTGTCCCTTTACCTCTGTTCTCCAACTGTCCTTTTGGACATGTATAGCTGGCTCAGAGAAGGAAAGCTTTTCACAGCTCTCCTCATTCATGAAGCAGGGACAGCAGCTGGCATACCTGCAGTGAGTTAACACTCAGCCAAGAATGACTAGAAACCCTGCTGCATGGTGCTTACAGATGACAGATCAAGTCCAGCTTCCTTATCCCTCAACTTCTTGGAAGCCTCTTGAGAGGCTAATGGCTACACCTGAGCCATGACAGGTTTAGCCCATGTCCAGCCCATTTGTGCACAAGAACAGCAAGACAGGCAAGCCACCACCAAGAGCTGCTACCTTTAGATTTGGAACTTTTGACTGTCCCAAATTACAGTTCTGTAGGATGCAAGCATGCCATTCGTCTTTCAAAACCATCCCAAAATAAACAAACAGAAAGATAATTCTGATCTGAAAAAAAAAAAAAAAACCTCTTGTGCCTTTTTTCTCTAGCATCTGTCATCCCTGAAACGGTCTCCCTTCCCTTCTTTTTCCCGTATTTTTAAGACTGAAAATTCTGATTGAATTAAAAGCTCCACCTTGGATCATAAAAATGCTGTTTGAACCAGTTCCAGTGTAGCAAGATATAACAAGATTTAGAAAACCAAGAAAAGAGAAAGAAAGTACCATGCATATGATTTTAAGTATTCCTGCAAAGCATTCATAATCAGCAAAATCAAAATATTCTTCTGCCTTTACTTCTGTTTTTAGTACATTAATTCTCTTTTAGATATACATTTTCATCTTTACTGTTTCTGTTTCTGACCCCTTATTTCTTTAAGTTTCACTGACTTTGTTGAACTCCTTTGGCCATGCAGAGGTCTTTGTGAGGTGGCACATATTTGTCAAGTTTCTATTAAATATATTGACAGTACGTCTAAAACCACCTGCTTGGCTTCCCTCAGCATGTGTCACTTTTTCCTGCACCAATCATAAGAACAATCCACAACACAATTTTCCTTTGAGACTGCAACATGGCTTAATGCCTATTCTGATAGAGAATTTGTGAGTGGCTTGAACTGCAGAGAATAATGGGTGTCAGTACAGAATCCCTCACCCCAAAATTCTTTGGGTTATGGAAAATTGATTTATCTTCAAAAGTTGCACTCTAGGCTAACCATTGCATACAACCTTCCAGAACTGTGGATTTAAAAGAAAAGTATACATCTCCCCATAGCCCTCTCTCAGACATAATTTGTCAATCTGAAAAAAAAAATCATCATAACAATGAGAAATTTTGAGAGGATTGTATTTATGTGTATTAATCATGTGCATAATACACATTTTTGGTGGCAGAAGTCACGTGGTAAGTTCTTTCTCAAGCTGAATATGATGTTCGAAAATCATTTTGCTCATAACCCTGAAGCTTTAAGTCCCTCATTACCATGGCTGCAGTAAGTAAGAAAGTGATAATGACTTATCTCTTTCTCCTCTTTCCTTGCTATTAGGCGAAGCCTCGTTTGGCTTGATTTTCTGAATGAATGCATCAGAAGAAGAGCATTATTACAAAAATCTAAGTCTTTCCAAACAGGAGGATTTTGCATTTGATTCTTAAGGCAGCAAAACCAAAAGTTTAGTTTTATTTTGCTAGGCAGCAAAATTCTGCAGCCTGGCCCTGGTCCTGGCTGGGCTTCTGCTTCCCAAGGTCAGAAACCTCCCTCTATTGATGGACAATTTCAAAAGAAGGAAGTTTTTCTTAGAAGAAAGAACAGGAGGCGGTCTTTTGGGTATTTGGGACCACTTGCAAAAAGGCTTTGAAAGGGCAATCAAACTCCCCAGATTCATAAACCTATCTGCATAGGTTTGAGTCATTTCCTTACTGTCTTCTTTCTGTTAATTTAGTGTACATTTAATGCTTTTGACAGAGTTGGCCCAACAAGGTTAGAAAATGAAATCTTGTTTCTCCCTTGGGGTATAAAACATCCTCTTGCCATCGAGCATCTGTTTTTAAATATTCTGAAGGAACTGAATGACTTCAGCCTGCACAATGCTTACTGGAAGTGCCCTCAAGTGAGAGATGTGGCAAATTAGAACAGTCAAATCTAGCATTCAGGAGTGACTGCACAATCTTGGCTATACAAACACAGTTGTCACTTAAAGTCCCTCAGATGAACCAAGATATATTTACTTACCTGCTATTTTATAGTTATTTGGGAGAAGCACTCAATAACACCTTCATCTGTATTCATAGTCAATTTGACAGCTACACAGACAAAAGATGAAAAAATTCAACTGAACTCAAAAAATAGAAATTTTTTTTTTTTCCCTTCTCCCTAACAAAGTTGTCAGACTGAATCATATTTATTTACAAACTCCAGCACACTAGGCAACAAAGAACCAAACCAGCAGGAACCAAACTCAGGCAGGTAACAAAGCAGGACCCTTGCTCAAATGTCAACTGTCCTGAATCACTGTGATGATGAAACAGATCCTCCCCCAGTGTAAATCAGCACTGTGTTATTCACTTCACTGGGGCTACGATAAATTACAACTGAGTACCTGACTTATCTGCGAGAAACCGTTAAAATTCTGGGCTTTTTTATGTGAATGGACATACTGATTTATTAAAAAGCCTTCCTGTTGCTCAGGACAACCGGAAAAACTACACTGCTTTGCTATTGTGAGTTGCTTAGAAAGACTGCAGTATGCACCCAGAGACTTATTTTAACAGGGTAGCTCAGAAAATACATTTGGGGAGGATGAATTAAGAAAATGCAGAGAATGAATAAGCTGAGGAAAAGGGAGGTGAGTTTAAGCATAATTCTAGACTTGCAAGACTGCAACTTTGGGAATAATTAAAAAGCATGCTTTTTGGATTATTTATTTTTGAAACTCTGCAAAATTTGTGAAATCATTTATTTGATGATCATTATTTGACGAGCTGGAGCCAGAGACACACTGAAGTGTTGTAATGAGTACTTTGGAACACAACCAGCACGAATGTGCCTGTGATAGCTGGATAATTCTTTTACCCTGCTCATTTCTGTGGTTTGTCTGTAACTATGGTCTTGCTTGATTACTGCTATGATGTGGTCTTTAAATACTCTCTCTCCTTTGGCCTTTTCCTTTTGGCAATCCCAGCAAAGCTGAGCCCTGATTAGAACCACAGCATGTCATTTGATCTTCATATGGCTATAAAAGGTCTGTGCAAGTGACCATCTCACTTCTGTCCCAAATGGATGATCACGCACATTGCCACACGCCTGGCATGACTTCAGCAAAACCGGCAAGTTTTCCTCATGAAGCTAAAACGTAACATGAGGTACAGGAGCAATTCTCCTAAAGTGTCTCTTTAAACTGTCAAATTTAGCAGACAGTCTAAAACAGAGCAGAATTTAAAGTGATGAGGGAGAAGTACGGTTCCCCTGCTTGAAACTGCAGCTGGATTTCTTACCATCAGGTGTGATATGAAGTCAGTATTTCGCTTGATGACTTTTTCCTCTGCCATTGTTACAATTTGGCACTACTGACTGGAGCCTCACTTCAGGATTTTAAAGGAAGCTCTTATTTTCCCAAAAATTTTATTTCTTGACTCATTCTGAATGGATTTTGTTATTTTTGTAATTTCTCAAAAATAGGTGAATTTGATAAAATCCAGATATTTGGAACCAAGATGGAGAGTTCAGATAATAACAGTTTTACTGCAGGACAAACAACGGTTTAAATACTCATGCTGTTCAGTAAAGTCTACAAGTGCATATTGCCTCATTCATTGTTCATGAATATCTTGAGAATATTGATACCCTGTTCACACTTGCTCTTTTGAGGCACTGGTGAAAATCCCTTGTGAAATGTAAAGCAATAATGTGAAATGTAAAGAAATGTAAATGCCCATAACAGCAGTCTTAGTATTTCTGAATCTAAATGCACCTTGCTTTGCTCATATGGCACATGCTCTGGAACATAGATTATCAGATGCTGGACACATAATTGTTTCTTCAGGAATCTTAGTCTTTTATATCTTGTCTTCAGGCACCGATGCTATTAAAGGCTGAAATTCATAATGCAGAAAATCTTCACAAACTAAAAGTCTCCTTTCTTGGTAAGTGCAAGTATCATCCGGAGATGCCTGGAGCAGGAATAGTCTATTTATTGCTTCATTATTTGTATTCATTATTTTAATAGTATTCAAATGAGAGATTTCAAGCCAGAAGCCTGAAGTTTCATTCCCACTTCTAAAACCAGAGCATTGAGAATACTCTGGACTTGATCAGTTTGTGGTTAAATCTCCCACTAGGAAAGGCATAACTTTGGTGTTCTGTCATACTATACTTCAGGATATCTCAGTAAATTTTACAATAACTCTCATATTTAATTTCAGGTTGGAAAATGTTAATAGCAAATGGTTCATGGCTTTGAAATTATCCAGTTTAATTTTTGCTACTTTTATGAAATCAATTACTTTTAAAAAGACAATGCCTTAAAAAATGAAATGGAAACTTTATTATATATATACAGCTTCTTGGGATATATGGTCTTGTGTTTGTTTTTTGCAGTTTTGATTGATCAGCTAAGATATATAAATAATTTTTAAACTGAGATCCTTCCATTTTATTTTTTTAAAATAAAATTTGCTTATAAAATGATCAGTGAAGGAAAAGAAATGCTGTTACAAGATGCTACTTAGAAAAGTCATTCAGCACTGAGAGAAATTCTGACTATTCAGTTAATTCAGATAATCTAGTTATATTATCAATAACATCAACACTTAGGATAATTTTATAAATATCAAGGGGTCATCTTTACTGCCAGTGAATTTTATAGAAATTTCTAGGTATATTTGATTGCTATAATGTAAGCACACTACCTATACTCAGACATTTTCGACTGTTAAAACATTTTAGCAAAAATAATAAACTAAGTACTGGTGTGTCCACACAAACACAGAATCACATTTCCTTTTTATGAGCATTCAGATGCACTCATTTACATGAAGTCATACTTCAGAATTCTGACAGGTGCCCATGAACAAGAAGGAACAGTGCAAGGTAAGCAGTGGGCTAAGACATTTGTGTTGCAAAGCCAAAGGCCCACCACAGAAATATCTTGGCAATGGCTCCACCTGAGGGGATCCGATGTCTCTATTGGAGTGCAAGTCCAGCAGTACGGCAAGAATAAGGGCTTCATTTCATGAAATATGTTGCATGTCTACTGGGATAGCCAAAGATACTAGTCCTCTCCAGGCATCTGCCTCAGTCCATTTCTAGAGGCTACCATCTTTCAGGCAGAGGATAGGAAGAGAAGAGAAGAGGCTGATTTACGAGGAGAAACACATTTGTTGTCTTTTTTTGTTTGTTTGTTTATTTTTGAAAGGGTTAAGAACGCACTGCTATGTGTTTATCCTATTGAAGACTATATCAAAAAAAGCATGATATGCATTTGGAGCAGCAGATGGTAAAATAGATATTAATCCCGATTTTCTATATCCACATCCTGATTTTGTACATGTTTAGACTAAATCCTTAGAGCATAAGGGAGTCAGACATCATGCCTCCCAAAGCTACATGGATGAAATCATAGCCTGTTCCCTTTTGTATGTTGTGGGAGTTTCTTATGGACTAATGGCTTCTCCCCAAGGCATATGACATTCCTATGGTCCAGTCTTCCAGCTGTCCTTCAAGGAGAAGGAAGTGTCACTTGAAGATCTAGAGATGGCTGGACAGGAAGTGAACTTTGTGATGGATTAATTATTCTGGTAGCTTCTTCTTCGCTATCCTCTTTTCCAAAATCCCCAGAGCCCTTCTCTGCATCAAGTGACTCACATAGCTGGTGACTGTACGTGTGCCCCTCACATGATGTGGGATGCTGGCATTTTGGCATGTACTGGTTATGCATCTGATCATATGACAGGGAAAGAGGAAGAGGAGAGCAGTTCTCCCATATGAGGCTGTGTAGCCAGCTCCATCCCACCCCTATTTAAAACTTCACCTTGCTTATCTGATAGGGAATGAAGAGTAGAATTTTGTGAAGCAGGGTATCAAAGAAACATGCTGGAGAATATACTGTAGGGAAAGATCCTTTATGAGCAGAGATCAACAGACTACTTTTTTTCTCACATGCTGAAGAACTCAAAGTAAATTGAAAACTATATAGAAAAGCTGAATTCTATTCAACCTTCATTATTTCTTCAAAAATACAGACTCTTGTTTTTCTCAGAAGCTGTATGAGAGAATTGGTATTCCTTGTGTCACAACCTGTTAGCAAAATTAACTGCTGTGATACTTTTGATGTTCTCACTATGAACAGAAAATCTGCTTGACACTGTAGGCCTTACTAAAACTGTTTCCACCTCAGTTTACTTGAGGCATCATTTTACTAGTCTGCTATCTAAAGAAGGGAACAATCTTTAGCTCACAAAAACATTTGCACATCAGATTCTATTTTGATTACTTGTGTCACAAGACCTGATTTACTGCTGCACAGAGGCTTCATTGAGATGAGTGCAGATCAATTTAGCTTCATCCTGGTGGACTCCCTCCCCCTGGACTTATGCAACCCTTTAGGACAAGTGTGACCTGCTCAGCATGAAAGTGAGTCATTCGTGTTGGCTCGTATTGGCTGCCCATACCTTCGAGATGGATGGTTAAGATCCAATTACAGGCCAACTGAAAAGTTAACTAACTTCAACAGGGCCAGTAAAACAACTCAGTTAGAGCTAAAATGAATTAATCAGTGAAGCATCCAAAGATTCCGTCAGTGAATATACATCAGTGTTTATTGCTGTATTGGTTTTCCACATTTATTTAAATTGTGACTACCTGTCAGAAGGAAATAGTAATAGCACCTCCTAAGATTTCCTGATTCTTGTGAGTTCCTGATTATTCCAAAATAATCTACTTTTTCTTTTTTTTCCCACAGAATATTCTTGAATGGAACTTTAGGTCACCTTGTTTTTTTGCAAAACACCATGTAACAGGAGCTTAACAATAATGAAAATGTATAAGTATCTAATGCTCGGACTTAGGAGACAGGAGTTTCTCCCATCCTTGGTATTTATGTTTATCTCTGAGCCAATATGAAGGACTGACAAGAACATTGCATTGCTGGCTTTGTTCACCAATTAAAGAGGAAGAAATAATGCTTCTTTATTCTGTATTTGTCATACATTTTCCTGTTAATTTTCACCCTGTCACTTTAACTACTGATCAGCATCGCTCCACAAGATGATGCTCATCCTGCTACAATCCTACCCCTCAGCACACTCACAAAATAGTTCTGATTTCACTTCTGCCATTGTATACCAGATATCTGAAAATACTAACTCAGAAATACCCTCCCAGAAATATCAGAATTTCCCACACGGCATCTGTTTACAGTATAAGTTTAGAATTAAACATATTATTTGCTTAAGTGCATAGGAGGTTTTTCTGCTGTATCTGTTGAGAATAGAAGCATGAAGGAGATGAAAAAGTAGTATCGCAGAATGACATCACAAAAACATACGGCTGTTATTTGGACAGCAAACCTCTGTCTCTCTGCTGGAACTTGACATGAGAAATAAACAGAATAATGTGACGGACAAATTCCTCACAGCAGTTATTTTATAGATTTTATTTTACCTGCAAAAACAAAAGGGAGTGTAGGTGTATAATATTTGAAGAGATGTGCAAACCTGAACAACAATCATTTACCTATTATTAGTACAGCTTACAAAAGTAAGAGTTAGCTGTAGGCATAAAACGTATAACTGAGAATCCATGTAAAGCTCAACTTGATAATGGGAGAAAAGGAAGTTGCATATGTCTGGCAGCTGTCTCAGAACTTAACTCAGTCTAAACTTCACTTTGCAAGATGCTGAAGATATTCCTCCCAAACTTCATGTGAGGTGAGGGATTTAGACCTGTTGCTGAATTGTTAAATTGACTTTGTGCATCCAAGAATATTTGAGATACACAAAAGAAAAAAGAGAGAGAAAATGAGAAAACTCCCACAGTCAGACAGTAAACCTTGCTTAAATTGTTCTGTGGTATAATGGGGAAGTTTTCTTTGACCTTCATTGATGCTTCAGGAGTTTCTTGAAGGGCTTCTTTATGGGAACGTTGACTGTAGAAATTTCATCAGCAGCTCTCTAGCAATATTTGCAAAGCTGGTTGTCTCCATGGTTCCAAAATGAGTCATGTAAAAGAGTGCTGAGCTTGTCCTGTATCAGAGCCTCCCATATGTGACTGATCCCCTTCTGCCAGTGCACACACTAGACTCCATTTCATGGCTTTTCCTCATCTTTCATGGTTTAGTCACATCACAATATTCCTTTACTTGCATGACAAAAATAACATCTGCAGGAGCTTTCTGAAATCCTGTGATTGAAAATAAGATACAGCAGGGATTCTTTGTGGGTCTAACATGCATGTGAGGTTAACACAAGAGTGCCTTCTCATAGCTTTCACGGCAGGTTACTTTGATTGAAGTATTTGTAGAGTCTACAGGGTAGATTGTAGATTCAGCTGGTATGTCAAACCAGATGGGAGAATTGCACTGGGTCCACAATGAACTGAAGAGTGTCTTTCTCTAACAGATGGATGAGAAAGTAAAATATTTCTCCATAACCTCCTTTTCTTACTGAGGACCACCTATATTACTCTCATCATCTTCCTTGTGTATTGTCCATGCCCTGTATTTTCCTTCTCAGTTTGTGTTTCCATTCAGCTTCTCCCATCTTCTGGCTTTGCTACATAAGCATTCTTTTCTCTCCCCTCTCTGAGTCAGACTCATTTTTCTTATTACTCTATGACCGTAGGTACTCACAGTAGAGAAAGAGCAGAAAATACATGACTGACATGCAGCTATAGAAGGGATAGTGAAATTTTCTGTCTTAACAGGGAGTGAAAGACACCAGATCAGGTCATGGAATGAATGAACCTTACAGCATTAGAGGTTCAGCAAAGTTCTGCTGGTATTCGGGGGGCTTGTAGAGCTCGCTGGAGATGACAGCCTATTTTTTCCTATATACTGTCTTTTGCTAACTCAGTTAACGAACCCAAACATTCTTCTAGCTCAAAGGAAGCCTGTTTAGGTGTCAGAGACAAAAGAAGTTCCCCAAATGTTGGGCTGGTACAAGAAGTTGCCCATTATTATAGCTTTAAACCAGCAAAACCTATCATTAAGGTTTTGCTTGGATTTTTATTATAATCTCCTGTTTCCGTGCTTGGTCTTAGCTCTGGAGGTAAAATTTTTTAGAAAGTTTGACCACAATCCCACTAGATGTTTCTAAGCTAAGCAATGGAGAAAAGAACATTTGCCATTTTAAGATGTACATAGTCACCTATAAGCCATTAAATGCACCAGAACCAAAAAAAAAAAAAAAAAGTGTGCTCAAAAATCCCT
>VZSV01000161.1:359061-468906 GCA_013398735.1 Nothocercus julius
AAAGAAAGAAAGAAAGAAAGAAAGAAAGAAAGAAAGAAAGAAAGAAAGAAAGAAAGAAAGAAAGAAAGAAAGAAAGAAAGAAAGAAAGAAAGAAAAAGAAAGAAAAAGTGTACAGTTGTTTATCTTCTATCGAATATTCTATCCAATAGACTACAGACAGTTTGCCAGGACATGCACTTTACTGTTTTGCTTGCTTGCATGATTTACTTTTTGTGTGTATCCAGTGTTACCTCCTCCTTCTGAATGGTAGGAGTCTGCAGCATCCTATCAGCAAAACATTTGGCTCTCTCTTAGTATATGGCTAACTTTCTGCTTTCTTTGAGCCCTTTTAAAACTACAACCTGAACCTGTTCACAAGTCCTTTATTAACATGTGCTTTATGATACAGGTGTAATAATTAATTCAAATGGTTAGCAGATGTGGCTGTCTATCTCTGGGCATGTCAGTTCCTACACACCACCCCTTAATCAAGCAGTGCCCAAGCAATGCCAAAGTAAATGAAAGAAAATAAATTCCACTGAGGTATTTATGAGGGCCACCTGGACAGAGAAATATCTTGGCCTTTGCCTGTCCCCGGCTCCAGGTGGCTACAAAAGACAGAAGTCCCTCACTAAATACAGGTCAAATCAATCTTGTGGAGAGCTGAAAATGAAAAGCTATGCTTAGCTCCCTCATTGAACAATAATGAAGTTTTGTACATGTGTTCTAATAAAGTCTGCCCATTTAATCTTCTTCATTTGAAATTTCTCTTCTTTTTCTCATTTTTTTTCAGCAGCTGCTGGACTCCACATTATTCAGCTTGCTGGTTCTTCCTCTGTTTCTGGCAAGCCAAAGGATCTTCTTTTCTTTATCAGATGGCCTGTGAGTGTTGCTTTGCAAATCAGTAAGGGAAATGCCTGATTTCTCTGCCATTTCCACATCACCTTTTTCAATTCTTTATAATCTTCATGTGGGTGATTTCTAGCAAATTTTCAGATTGTTAGGTCTCTGGCTGCTCAAAAGACCTACCTGTAAAGGGGTGGGTTGTTCCAGCCTCCCTTATGCTGAATCCCTGGTAAAAGCGACAGCATAAGCCTCATACAGCCCAGCTTCATGACAAAACACACCTCCAACATCCAGCACATCTGTAGTGTCACATCCAGCTACTCCTCCCAGGGCAAGAACCATCCTGAAGGACACTGTGGACTGAAAATCTGATTGTCCTTGTTGTAGGCAGGAATTCTGCTAAGAAAAGGTTGGAAAAAATGAAGCTTCTGAAGAGCCAGTGTTGAATTCTGCCTGTATCTGCAGCTATTGAATCAGAAGTGTTCAGTGCTAGAAGAGTGCTGTGCATGTTAAAAGAAATTAGCTGATGTTCTTACAATTGCAGATCCATTTTATTTACATGACAAAAAAAATGTGGTTATCAGAATAGGTAGTTCTGTTGTGGGCACTGCTTAGTGTGTAACAACTGTGATACCAGGCTAGATGAGTTGAACAGTATGCCAATAATAATTCTTTTGCCAAAGATACACAAGGAGGAAAGATGTTAATGTATATGTACCTTACTATTTTCAAATGTAAACTCAATGAGTAACCATACAAAGACAGGAAAAAAAGCTTCCCTTAAGTTGTTTATCTATTTGTCATGTTTTTTTCTAATAAGCCTATAAATTGACTGCTACCACGGATCAAAAAATGAACCAGATGAATCATTGTATTCAGAGTTAATGGAATAATCATGCTGATACAGTTGAAATATTTATTGAAAACTGTCAGGCAAATGCAAGGGGAATCAAAATCCTTTTCAATTTAACTGTTACTACTGCCCTGCTATTCAGTCATGCTAGAAAGAAATTACTGAACAAATCCAAAAACATGATCCATGAGACCTATTAGCTATCAGTTTTGCATTAACTAGTGTGAAATTCTGTGCCAAGAAGTGTCATAATCTGCTTAGAACAGCAGTGGGACAGCCTCAAATGGTAGCAATAAGCACAAATTCCTGAACTATCCCCATTTATGAGATATACCCCCACTTATATCCCCATTTATATTTCCCCCTGTACAAGATCTGAAAGTTGGAACTAATTGTCATCAGTAGCATGGAGGTGTTAACCCTATGAGTCCAGAGTCTTCTATTTCTCCTCTTAAAGAGGTTTTGAAGCATGAATGTACAAACTGTGCTAAATGGATTATAATTCCATTATTTTGTCTTATTTATTTGTAACATAAGAATAACAAGAAGTAAACACTTTTTTTAAGGCTTCAGGATTTAAGGGACAAACTTTCAGATGTTCTTCAGTTATGAAGGCATAAAAATAGCATCTTTTTTAGAACCAATATATAAAAAAACAATTCAGGATAGTTGTGTAATTTGAAAGCTGACATATTTCTTGTGGCTTCCAAAAATATTCATTTCTGCACCAAAACTAATGCCTGTTGCAGTTCAGCCAAAGCAGGGTCAAAGCAGGTGTTTTAAGACTAAAATTCCACATCAAATTAACTGTGATATTTGATACCTGGTAAATGCTACTCAGTAAAAGTTGAATAAGAGACCTTATTATAAGCAACAGACTGAAGTAAATAAAAGATATGAGGTAAGCATCTACTCTAATGAAGTATTCTCTCTACAGCCCAAGATCAGAGGGAGAGAAAGAAGAAAAAGGAATACCAGCAGTCAGAAGAAATACTTTAGATATGAAGAAAGCATGTGTCTGGCAGCTTCAGATGTACACATGAAAAGTAGACTGTTGGAATGAAAGGGTTTCTCCATATGTTGAACTGTGAGACTTTCATTTATTCCAAAAATGATTAGCTAAGGATATTTTCCACTTTTCAGTGAAAAAGAAGAGAAAAGGAGTTACTATAGGGAGATGTTAGATGGACCACTGGGAAATTTACATATTCTTCTCTCTCTGCTTACGTGTCTTAGAAACTCTCCACTCCACCTGCCTGAACCCTGGCCTTCTAAGCCAAGTTTCTAGGGGATTAGTTTCCTGAATCTTCCTGTAGATCATTTATAATTTCCAGCTCAACATTAGATTTTTCTTTTTTTTTTTTTTTTTTCCAGTTCTATGGAACATCCTCAGAAACCTAATATTTATTTAAAAGTTGGTCCAACGGCTCAGAAAGCTCCTTAGCCAATTATAAACTCTTGCCTGCAATGGATATTTAATCCTTCACAGCCATTGGACAAAGCTTATATATGGGAGGAAAGAGACAAGGAAAGAAGCAGTGTCTGTAGCTTACACAGGGTCTAGCTACCTTATATCAATGGTAGAATACACACAGAAATTACACTCCTTAATACACGTAAAGAAGGTCATTCTCTTTCCAAAACTGTCAGAACTGCATGCTGTGTCCTTGCATGTTTGAGAAAGGACTCCTAAAATGCAGCTGAATACTATGTGCATTGCTGTCTACCTCTACTTGTGCTCATTCAGTTGTTTTGTAGCCCTTCTTCTAGCTATTCTAACTCCCCGTTCATGTGGGGAGTTATTGTGGGGACTTCACATGTGTATGTGAAGTGCAATGTGTAGATGCAAACAAAAGAAATGAAAATTCTGCTAGTTGAGTCCCAATACAGATGTACCAGATATTTGGAGCTCTTTATGCAAAAGGTCCTCCTTGGCCAAATGACCGCAGTAAAGAGTCTTAAAGATGAAAGGGAGATTTCTGAACTGTGAATTCAGGATTGTAAACTCTGCACTCATTAAAATGCAAAATATGTAAGTATTTGTTTGAAAGCTTTCCGATAAGACAGCTTATAAAGGGAAAGTAAGATGACTCAGATAATCAGAAGTCTGCTTAAACTTGTTAGGCAAAAATGGTAAAGTGTCTAAACCAGAGCTTTTTTAGTCAACAACTAGTACATTCAATGTGCTTTTATGGAAAACAGCTCTTGCCCAAACAGTCTGAAATATTGGCGGGGGAACAAATTTTAAATGTAGTTTATAAAGATGAAGATGTCAATGAAATAGCTTTCAGGGTGAAATTTTAATTGTTTTTACTACGTATATACATTCAGAATCTTGCATAATATAAAATAAAAGCAGTATATGTTAATTTTTTAAGTATGAATACTGAATAAATTGGAAAGTAATAGTGTAAATCACTATTAAATAGACTTGTTTCATGTGGCACATCACAAGAGCCCATTTTTAGAATTAAACTATTTAACATTAGCATCAATAACCTGGAAAAAATCTACAGTTACTGACTGTAGATAACACAAAAGACTGGAGATAACACAAAGATTAGAAAGTGGGTGAAAAAAAAAAAAAAAAAGGTACAACAGTGATGCAGACCAAATTACCTGGTTAAATGGATGCAAGCAACAGAATTTAAGTTAGAAAGTGAAGTCATTCATTTGGAAAAAAAAAAAAGAAAGAAAAAAGGAAACTCCATTCACGTATAAGAAAATATAACTCTCCTGTGCAAAGCAATGTTTCAGGAAGGTGCTGGTGGACTGTAGTGACTATTCGACTATCCAATGCAATAGAAGTTCCCAAAAGGAATGCTGTTGGAAAAACAGCGAACAGAAAAGAGAAAGGTGAGTACACGTATGGTATTTGATGTTGATGTGGCTGTAGCCGTTATATTCACTCCTCTCCACAGTTCAGACTGGATAGTGATAGCTGGCAAAGGATCAGAGAAGAATCAAAAAAAAACAATTAAGGCCTTGGAAGTGCTACATTGTAGTGAAAGACTTAAGAGTTCCGTCTGCTTAAAGGAGGTTGAGAAGATGACTGTCTATATCTACTTCCATTGAGAATAGAGTTCATTTTATCTAACAAAGAAAAACATCACAAGATCCAAAGGCTGGAAATAAAAACATGGTCACTTCAGATCATATATTAGGATAGGAGAGACAGTTAATCAACAGAAGAATAGATCTGGAAGTTATGCAGGGTTCTCACTGGCAATTTGAAAATTAAGATTGACTGTTTCCCTTAAAGGTGAGCTCTATTTCCAAACGTGAGTAATTCAGGGAAGAAATATTCTGGCCTGTGTGATCCTGGAGGTCAGGATAGATGTGAAGGCTATTCCCCTCTGTCTTCATAATTCATGAATCAGTTCCTTAATTCTTTTATGGGGAGGTCTATGCTTTTGGGGTTTGTTTTTCCTTTTGAATTGAAATTAGACATTATTGCATTTGTAGAATTAATTCTCCCAGACAACCAATAAATTAGACACACATTTTGCCAGGGATGTTTTGTTTGCCTTAGCCACAAAAAGACTAAGGAGGAACTTGGACTGGAACATATGCATTACAAAGAGAGGAAGAGATAGCTTTATGGGCTGTGACAAGATGACCTCATCCAACATTGGCTTTCTTAGATGTCAAAACCCTAATTGCTTACGATTTGTTTTCTTTATTTGCTTGTTTGCTTGTTTTCTTTTAATTGAGTATAAACTTGAAAGCAGAGAGGAAAGTCAAAAGGGAGCTAAAGCAGGAAAAGCATTATTATTTTTTTCCCAGAATTATCCCAGGATTTTAACTTAAAGTGTGTTTAATCTAAAGACTCCAACCTCTGTGCAGCCACATGCTGAATCAATTGAAAAGCAACCAACAGGTAAATATCTCTAGCACGGCACTGCTAATAATGTAGCAGACCTTTAGCAAAAGAGGAAATCCCTTTGACCCCTTTTGTGAAAGCTTTTCTGTGGCTTCAGTTTTGGTAGATTTTTTTGATAAGCTGTCATTGCAAATGCAAGAAGCAGACACCTGCAAGAAGTTGATAACTTTACATACATCAACAAGGGGCAAGAGCAGATGCAAATAGATCTTATTTGGCTTTAACAGAACACTAGGGAGAAATACAGGGGAGAGATTGACTGACAAGGACTTCAGTAGAAAACCGCCAGCTCGTAATGTGAGAAAGTGCTTGTAAATGTATAAAAAGCCTGTGGACCTTTCCGAAACTAGGACACTTTGCCTGAAATATTCTACTTTTTCCCATTGTTTCCTATACTCCTGTGCTGAGGTCTAACCACAGAACAAGGCACCAGTGACCTGCACTGCGGTACTGTATATTCATCTGGAATATGTCAAATGTTGGCAGACTGCCCTATGCAAAACCCTGAAAGGGGAAGGAGTAACTAGTATGTATTTTTGAAACAAATAAATTATCTTATGTGCTATGATCCTATCAGTTTTTGCATCCTAAAAAGAGAGAGGAGGGGGTCACTACATAAACAGGAGACTATAAAAAAGCCTTGAAGTATTATAAAAAGAATATCAGAAAGTGACTAGCTGGCATGCTTCTCTTGAAGAATCACTGCATTAGTGTTGCTGGAGACATCCTCTTTAAATTTAGAACAATTTGAACAAATCTCCTGACTACTCCTGGGCAAATAATGCTCATGAGTTGTTCAATTTTTCTTCCATGAAGGTTGATTAAAGAAATCACAAATGAGGAATATTTTTTTTCCTACTAATTAAATATGTCTAATCTTAAAGAAGTGGGACTATTGCAGATTTTACAGAGAGATTTGCTAAAATTTAAATATTATTCCAAAATTTTACCTCTGGTAATTTCACCTCATCTTCTAATTTTACTCAAAAGGATTGAGAATGTTTCATTTTCTGCCTTACACTGCTGTAAAGAGGTACACTGTTTCATAAAACACTTTCTAGGGCATCTAATGATAGAGAAGCATATCCTTCAGGAGATGCAGGTAGTAACTGTTGTGTCTAACACATGTATTGTCATTTTATTGGTTTTGAGAACAAAATGTAGGTGGCTGCTGTTGTAAATGTGCTATAGTGTACCACTCATATAGCTGTTCTGTTTCCTTTCAAGTTCTTTGCTTTGCACATGCACAAGTTATCATATTTCAGTGTTTTTAATGCTGACATTTTCTTTATGTCTTTTATACTCTCTTCAATGCAAATGTAAATATAAAATGTTAGAACATTTTGGACACCAAAATACTCATCAATTTTACCATAAATAAATATTTTAAAGCATTTGATAGTTTTCTAGAAAACTACTGTCCTATTTATAAATGGGCTAGTATTTCAAAAATGTTTAGGGCTATTGTTGTTGTTGCTTTTAGGAGATTAAGATAAGTACCTGATTCACTGTGCCATATCTTAAGACTGATGGAATAGCCAGTAGATTTAGGATTAGTTTATTCCCTATCATAATCATCATGAGTCAGATTCTCAGATATTAATTCTATAATTTAATATAGAACCCCATAATTTTAATAATGATTTAGACTATCAAAGGACTCTTCCTCCTTTATACGTAAATATGGTTACATGCAGATGGCTGCATTGGTTGATTTTTGGAACCTAAATTAAAGTAATAAAAAACATATTAATTACCATGGACCTTAAGTCAAAATTCATATAAGAAAGGACAGTTTCACTGCTTGAGTAAAAGGCAACCTCAAGACTCAGAGATAGTTTCTCTAAGACAAAAAAAAATGTTACCTTTTGTGCATTACTTTATCCTGATTGTGGAAAATTGTTCGTGCTTTCTCCTTACGTGCAATTCATTTCCCTGTCTGAGCTTAGTAAGTAAGTTGAAAAATCAGATATATCTAAGAAAACAAAGACATTCCTAAACTGCAATGCATATACAGAATTTCAGCACACAGATATTGAGAAGTGGCATTTTGTCTTAGTAAATTACTAGATCTTCATAAGGAGATTTCATTTAGTGCAATTTTAAAATAATGCTGACAGTGAAGTGCGGGATTCTGTCTTCTTACCCCAAATCTTTGCATCCATCAGTCCTTCAGAGTATAGAAAATAAAATAAGGATAGATAGGTGTGTTTCTTGATAAAAACCATATGAGAACAAGAAAAGTGTGAGAAAATTAGAAGAAATGAGGGCTCTATGGGCCAACCACACTCCACAGATGATTTATGTTTTGAGGAACTTTACAGGAAATACACAAGGATCTTGGCATTTTTTATACAATTACACCAAAAAATCTGTCCGTTGCTAAAGAGATCGAATTAGTCATCTTATGCTTTATTCTAGCACCTGTTTTTAGAGGAGTTAGAGAGAATAGTCTGGACTTCATGAGAAAAAACTTTGAGATTCACAGGACGATGGTGGGCTTTGTGTCTTAAATCTTTGCTTTCAAAAACAAAAAAGCATTGGAACTGCCATTATACTGACAAAGACAATGAAGTTAGGACAATTTACAACATTTGAGTTTTTATTCCACAGTATTTTTCTTTATTTAACCTTAAACAAGCAATGCATTTTACCAAGGTATCTCTTGTGACTCTTGTTCTATCTCTATGAGAGAGAAAGAGAGATTTATCAGCCTCAGGATTCAGAACCATATCGCTTTCATTTATGTTTCATATAATGTCACCCCAAATTCTTACCAAGTGTCTAATAGATGGATTCATTGTGTTGAGTTACATTTGATATCCTAATGACACCATTTCCCCCCAAATTTTTGCTTTTGTTTGAAATGTGTATCTACATAGTAACCTGATGTTTTAAAAAAAAATCAATTTTTTTCCATTAAAAAAAAAAATTCATTCCCTTGTGTTATTTTCCCTGTTCAGCTCCCCACAAAATCATGAAGGTCACAGATAAGCTGAATTTAGAAAGTCACACTGAATCCTGCAAAGGCACTTGATGAAACTAGTTGGAGGAAGATTTTAAAAAGGCATCAGAAAGTACTTTTTCACACAGTTGGTGTAAACTTCTGGAATCTGTTGCCACAGGAGATTGTCAAAATGGAATACAGGGTTTAGGTAAATTTGTGGGCAAAAAATCCATAAAATGGACTGAAAGGACTAGTTAGAGATGCACCCTCTAGCATCTCTAGTTCTATGACTATGGATCCTGAAGACCACAGGTACTGATTCAGTTTGTATGCCATCCCTAAACTGCATCTCCTGTTGCCACTGCTGGAGATGAGGTATTGGGCAAAGTGGACCATTCCTCTTACCCAGAATAAGTACCTTGCACAGCCTCCACAGATCTAAGTTCAGGTGTACTAACGGGTCCATTCATTTTTGAGAAATAGCCAGTATGTTCCTGGCTCTAGAAAAAGTGACAAAGAGCTCAGAAGGGGAACACTGATTACCATAGTAAGATGCTAAGAGATAAAAAGTACATGGGAGATGAGGATGCTTCAGAGCAGTGCTTTGGGGCCAATGGTAATTGGTTGGTAACTGAGAGATATGTGGTTTTTGTTTTTTGGCATTTTTTTCTGTTTGTTTTTGAATGTGATAAATTTTCTCTCTGCTAACTGACAGGTCAAAGCTGTGTAGAAGGTCGGAGATGCATCATCATAAACAAACACATTATTCTTTTACACTCATGGAGATGTTTACTCTTTTTCACAATTGTCATTCCACAGAGTGGGAAAAAAAATACGAAGATTAGATTAATTTCATTTTTATCATTTTTCATGGATTTTCACCTTATTGTTTGGCATTAAAAAGTATTTAGTGGTAATAGATCAGCTTTCTTCCAATTATGAAAGCTAACTATCCTATTCCCTCTTTAAGATAAGCAAAACCAATTACATCTTCTTGGATCACCCAGCCGCATGGTCTGGTCCTCCTATAAAGTACTTAACTAAGAAGTACCTTACAGGTTTGTCCTTAGGACCATAAGTTTGTGCTTATGTTACATATCCTTTTTCACAAGTGGTTGGATGCCTACTCTTTCTCACTCAGGTAACGCACCCAGTAAACTCCATGACTTTAGGGGATTTTAGGGGTTTTGGTTTTCTTTTTTTTCTTTTCTTTTTTCTTTTTTTTTCTTTTTTTTTTTTTCCATCTATAACCGTTACAGTTCAGGAGAGAAATAAAGAGCACCTGAAAAACAATGATCAGGAGCTTTTTTCCCTCATGTAGTCTTCTGCACCCACCCAGTGGGATGGATGTCAGGGCACTCACTGCTGAAGTGTGCATTTGCCCTGAAGAACATTTGTGTGAAGAGAACTCATGCAGAGCTTTTTCCCTTGCATATCAGGCAGCACAGATTCACACATTATGGCTGAGTTTTGTCTGTGCTTCCAAGCAGTGCTGATGCAACCAAAAGAGCAGGACCTGGAGTCCATTTCTGCAGAAACAGCATCAGATTGACCTGTTGATCCCCAGTAGGGGACACCCCTTGAAATCTGAGGCTGCTTATGGGACTGCTTGTGTGTCTGGTGCTTTCCCTGCACCTCCAGCAATAAGGCAAGGGTGGCAAGAACCTGCCTTGACTCTCAGATATCTGGCATCCTGAAAAAGGAGTCACTGAAACATTATATGCATACAGTCCTGCTGAGTCACATTTATATATATTTTTAGGGGCTGACTCTTGAGTTCCTGCCAGTCGGACAAATGCATGTAATCATGCCACCTTCAGCTATCTACCTGCAGCAAGCACAAGGGATGGGAGATCAGTCCAAGGAAAGGAATTTGTTTCCAAAATATAGTCCTAGTTTTTCTTTTGAGCCTACTCCAGTGTATATGCTGCCAGGCTTTCTTGACTGGAGCTGTGAAAGAGTGCAAGCCCCACTGTAGATCAACAGGTATCATGGTGCATGAAAATTGGTGAGCATGATCTAGTAAAACGAAGCCTGCAGTCTGGCAGACTTGCACAGCACTTTGGAAAGAGTAGCTTTTCTCTGCTGCTGAGCGACAGACCCTAGGGGTGACAGTGGCACTGTAGTGCTGTGAACTGACCCTGAAGTGTGAAGCGGTGCAGGAGAGAAGAGGGGGTCCTAGTTCTCCCTGCCCTGGTGTTCATGTTCAGGCTTTGATCTCGCTGTGTCTGGAAGAGGTTCACTAATGGTGTGCCACACGGCTCAGAGCACAGTGCACCTTTTAGCAGGAGGAAGGCCCAAGAGCACTTGGGGTGGTACAGTCTGCTACTTGGTGCTGCTTTGGCAGCCTGCACTTTCTCTTTTAACAATATGAATTAGTAGTTGTTATTAGCATAAAATCACCAGTTAAAACACTCTCAGCTCATTTTTTAACAGTGGAGCTAATTGCCCTTAAGTGCCTGAGCTCCCACAAAAAGAAATGGCACCTTTGTGCAGAAACCCCAAGTGTTTCCCTGGTACATCCATAACGACCTTTAAAATAAGCCGTTACAATTCTGACATGGTACCAACCTGACACCTTGGGCTGGGATTTAATTTTGAGTTATGGCAGCGTTAGGAAAACATATGATGTGGCCGTTTGTTTGCAGAAAGAAGGGGGAAAAAATCATAAAACCATTTTTTTTTTATGAGCTGTGGCTTGATTCGTTCCTGGAGCCCCAAGTAGCAAGCTTCTAAATCAATGCACACAGCTGTTCTTGCTTCTCGGAGCCCAGCAGGTGTACTACCCAATGTGCCTGCCATCTCCCCCCACTCACATAACAAATAATAACGTCTTACACACACCAGACATCCATCACAGTTATGGCCAGCCCCAGTGAGGCTGCTGTTCTCAGGGTAGCGTGGAGATTTTTTTTTCTTTGGTGCCTTTTTACTGTAGAAATACCCTGCCCATGGATTATTAGTCACACTTTCTGGATTCGTTTAATTGAATAACCTTTGGCTCTTATGGCACAGAAGGAAAAAAAAAAAAAAAAAAAAAAAAAAAACCAAACTCACACACTCACACACCACACTGTTTATTTGTGTTAAAAAACAATAGGGATATTGTGACTGGCAAAATCAATTAGTCTTCCTCTGCAGTAAGGGCCCACATCTGGTGTGATTTAAGTTAATGTAAGGGAAGGGCCACAGAGGCCTGAAGACTCTGAGTTCTCATTTCAACAGGTGACAGAGAAGGCATAAAAGGCTAATATATACTACAAGTGTGGAGGCAAGGCTATAAATAGTGGAAGGTTTACTTAGGAGCTAAAACAAAGCTAGCCAATAATGCAAAATAAATACCTTCCTGAGATGAGCTGTCACCTGGAATGAGCAGCAGGAGGTTAGGAAGGGAAAGAAGGTTTGGGAGGCACAGCGTGTTTGGCTTTGACTAGGCTGTTAGAGTAACAGAAATAAAAATGGTCACCCAGAATTAAGTTTGCTGTTTGGAATTTGGACATGTTCCTTTCACTATAAAGTTATGAGTGGGAAGAAGATATGGGGAATTTGTTCAATTCCTTTGTGATTTCTCTTGGTTGGGATCTAAAGACTGTTAAAAGGGCTAACGGCTCTTTCTGTGTGAGAATCATTAAGCCAAGGTCTGCATCTGACTGGAACGTAGGTAGTTTCAGCCAGCCTCCTTGAATCTGATCTCCTGTCATTTCACTCATCCTGTTCATTTTTCCTCAGTTATACTGCAGTAGTAACACAACACTTTACAAAAATATCCTTGTGTGTACCTAGAATTGGTTGCACTTCTCTGGGAGGCATCATGCCTCTCTCAGTAGAGAAGATCATGTGAGGTATGTTGTTAAGCAAACTGGATTTGTGAAGTTATTTTAAAAACCATAGGCCATGGAATCAAAGAAGTCCGTCTTCCTATGGATGTTTTTCCTACACCCCTAAAATTCTTCTCTTATTCTCTAAGTGCTCTAGAGGAAGAACAGCGTAGTATGTTTTATTCTTAGGTACTCTACTGGAAGAAGCCGACTCATTGCCTCTCCCTTGGCAGTACCTCCATTTCTCCTGGCTTCTCCTAGGCCGTCCCCTATTCTTTCCATCTGACCTCATTATTCCCAGCTCCTTATTATGCTTTTTCGTTAGTGAAAACACAAAAGTGGACCTCTCTCCACTACTCAGATGCCAATTTTCATAAAAATTTTAGGAGCTTGTCTTTGAAACTTTCAACCCTTACTCAACTTTGGTTTCAACTTCAACAGGTCAGCCTACAACTTCAGCAGGTTCTAAGAAGGGACTGAGGTGTGCAAATGGACAGATATTATAATTATAAACTCTTTTGCTTTGCAAATAGGATGAAAGTTATTCTGCAAGTACTAGATATGGATTTGCAGATATATGATGTAAGTTCATGTGAGGCCAGATCATTCACATGATAGCCTCACCCACTCACTCCAATGTATTTCTGAAATGTGTGGACCGTTTGCTGGTGTCTCCATCTGAGCATCCTGAGCTACTGCTATCCCAGCTGCCCTAGTAATTCTTGCACAGCTGGAATGTGGGATTCTTCAAAGGGGGGGGCCACCCTCAGGTGATGGTGCTGCCCTTTTCTGTACCAGTACTGGAGCAAGAAGCACCAAAGTGGGTACACAGAAAAAGGAGAGGAATGATGCACACACTAGTGAAGCATCAGGAAGTCTTCTCTTCATCCGGCAAGAGAAGAGGCAGAGCACTTTGAGAGCTGATCCCCACTGCAGAGCGCCATTTCCTTCTAGCACTAGTATCTTCATGTTAAAAAAACAGCACAGAATAGGTGGAATGGATTGAGTGTTGTTCCTGGGCTTTTGATATCCTGTTATTTACAGGCACCTGAAAGGAGGAATTTTATGATCCTAGAAGATAGACACTGCTGGACAAATGCATTCTCAGCTTGAATCACAGATGACTTTCAGTGAGATATCCAGCTAATGTGTTTTGGTTTGCTAATTCCAGTCATTTGTCCCAGTGCAAAATCCAGTGATTTGATTTAAATTGCTTTACACTAGTTAGCCTGCAGCTAGTCTCAATTGTCCTCCTTTCAGAGACTGTAGGCAGGTATGAAGACTTAAATTAATACGATGATGATGAAGGTTTTTGTTTTGTTTTCTTTTAATCAGTTTCCAACAGCTGTTTGCCAGTTGTCCTCTGACATAGACACATAAAAGGGCAGTAGTGAGTCTTGTACCAGCAGGGATCACTGGAAGAAATGCAGCTCTCATAAATTAAGACAGCACTGTTACATAGCTATAGTACAATGAAGTGCATATGTACAAGGGCGACTGAAGAGGGACCCCACTCACTGCCTGGGAGCAAACAAACCAGCTCTCAGGAAAGGATTCCTGCCACCATGGCAAGCAATGGAGAGAGTTTTGACCATTCTCCTAGAGGGGTCTCTAAAGGGAAACTAGCAATGCTTTTGATGGGGCAAGATTCCTTGTTGCAGTATTCAGAGCTGTAGCTTCTCAGCTATTTTCCATTGATTTGCCCAGTTTTCAAGTCTGTAGCAGTAGATTTCCTCCTCTCTTCTTGGAAGATCGCATGGCTCATACATCTTCACGGCAACTTGAAAAATATCTGCATCCAAATCAAGCCAGACATGTTTCTCCTTTGAATCTTTACTCTGAAGTATTTCAGTCTTCAGTTCTAGAGTTGATCCATCAACTTTAAAGCCAGAGGATGCCCACCGTGGACATGACGCTATGCAACAGTGTTTTGTCAGTAGTTCTTGCACTGTGCTAATAATTTATGGCTCGAGTAGGTTAGTGGTGCCTATTCTTTTATGAATAAAGAGACAAGGAACATTGCAGAGCTGGCTTGGGCAGGTATAGGAGGTACCACACTCTCTACAGTTCAGCCGTTAAGTTTATGCATTCCTTTCCTGTTAATTGCTTGTCCGTCAGCCCTTGAAAAAGATGCAGACCAGGAAAAGACTGCCTCCACAAGAGGGAACCCTGCCGTTTTATTCTCAGGTAATTTTTCCCCCAAAGACCATTGGATTTTCCCACAGCAACAGACACATAGATCACTCCTGAAGCATGGAGAAACTTTAACATCTCAACAATTCAATGTTGTGAATTGTCATCTCTTAAGATTATTTTGAATAAACTATATCGTGGCTTTTGCAATAAGACATACAGCGCACACCTGCAATTACTGTTGCTACCCCTTTCTTGTGTTTCTTGTGTTCAGGGCTCTGAAGTGGGGACACCAAAAACTCCATTCTCCTGTGCACTGTAGTTTTTTATCAGTCTTGCATAAAGCCTTGCATACCACCTCCATTGCCACCTGTATGATTCTAGTAAATATGTTAGTTGCTGAGTTAATATCCTCATTAGCTTTCACCTTCTATCCACTTTGAAGGTCCACCAGGTTTTTGGATTTGTTCTCACCTCAGTCAACCAAAATCTTTCCCAGTGAAACGGAGGCCATCCTGTAAAAATCAGGATGTCATTCACTGTGAGGCTAGCAAAAACCCCAGACTCATTGACCATATATTTTCTGTTCATAACTCATAACTCCTAAACTTTTTCTCTTATCTGTTTTGTGTTTAGACATATCCATTGATCTATTTTGTCCCCGAAGTTACAGTGTGTGGATTATTCTATATTTTCTTTGCCTTGTCTGTGTTGTCTCCTTTTCATGATGAGTTTTTCATGATGAGTAATTACTTTGTGCCAGCATGTGAACTGGAGATTAAGTAGGTGCTAAGTACTTTCAAACAAAGGCTCTAAGGAATGCCTCTGTGTCTGTGCGTGTGTGTGTGTGTGTGTGTGTGTGTGTGTGTGCGTGTGTGTGTGTGTGTGTGTGTGTGCGTGTGTGTGTGTGTGTGTGTGGGTTAAGCTGTTAAAAGAAGGAAAAGTAGTCATGATGAAGAGAAAATGGCTGAAAAGGTTGGACAGTTTGGGACTGAATCATTGGCGGGGTGGGGAGGGGGGAATCCGATGCCATGTTTGCAGATGCTTTTTCTCTAATTCAGCCAGCTGTAACAAATAAACTGCTCAAGTGTGTTTCATACTACTTCATAAAAACGATGATGTTGCTTCATTTGTCTTACAATAATACTTGAGAAAAAATTTTTGAAGAGAGTTGTCTTTAAAATTTTACTTCAAAGACTTTTTCTAAAAATGTAACAGCTTTATATTGTTAGCATTTCTCATTATTTATTGTTGTTTTTACCTAAAAGGTTTTATAAAACTACTTAAGACAACTCTCTTCAAAAATCTAGGTAGAAAAACACTCCCCTAAGTTATCTTGAGATCTTTATCTTTTGATAGGCTATAATACAATATTACTTTAAAAAATTATTCCAAGCAAAGGAATGATTGCTTTTGCTTTTCAGCTTTTATGACACTGATGACTGTACAACTGTGTCTTTGAGATTAATCATGCTCTTCCAGAGAATACTGCATGTAGCTGCAAAACCTATACATGCATTTTTTTAGTTTCGAAGATCTTGCGCTACAGACATCCTTTTAAAACTACAACATGTCCACCTTCCCAAAAGGTGCTGGCAGCTGTGGTTTAGAACCAAAGTAAAACTGCCTGTATTAGGAATGCATAGCTTTATTTTATATGCAACTATTTTATAATATATGATCATGCTATAACCCAATATTTGATGCAGGTGGCAGTCTACAGAGTCAGAGTGTCCAGATTTTTATTTAATTTTTTTTTCCCTCTATGCCTTCTCCAGTGAAGGCAGGATGCAAAATGGTTAAAGGAGAACATTGGCAATACATCCTCCTGCATGGTGCTATTGTCAGTACTGCCAGTGCTATAAGGCAGGACCAAGAGTAGGTTAAATACTTTCTCCTATTGCTCAACTCCACAATGGCCTAAACACTTTTAGCAATGTTATAGTAGTAATGTACTAAGCGCAAACATATTTAAAGTGATTTGCAAACATTAATCAACTAACTATAATTTGTAACACTTAACATGGAATATGATCATAATAAATGCCTCCATTTACGTATCTATAAATTACCTACAGTTACTCCCTGTCTTTTTTGATTATGGTTGCAGTATGCAGTTCAGTTGATTCATGTTTGTGCAGAGCTTTAAGCTCATCTGATGAAAGATGTTACAGAAGTAAATGGCAGCAAACAGAAACGGTGTTTTGGCAAGACTGCAGCTTTCACTTCATGCAGTGCTAATGGTGTAAATTAGGTATTCACTTAGCATTCCTGGGCTCCCTCCATGTGTGGTACAAGGCAAATGTGTGCATTCCGTGAAAGCAGATTTTATGTTGTGTGACATAAACACTAGAGACCATGCTACGTGGTGGGACATATGATACATCTGTCTTACGGGCAAAATAATATAACCCACACCTCTCTGCCACATTGGGATAAGTCCCAGAGTGCACCTCACAGAACAAGCATATCCTGTCATGAAATGTCAAGCAATCAACATCAATAAATAATGAATTGAAAACGGTAGGGTGGCGTAAAACTGCACAGCCCCACTTGGGAAGCTAGGGAAGCTGATTAAGTGTTATTTCCTGATCTGTAAATCATCAGTTCCAAACCTCTTTGTGTGTTGTCTATAAAATATTGGCTGTGGGCCTTTTGTTATAAAAAGGTAACTAATTTTTATAGCAGCCCCATAAATAGTAATTAACATACCACAAACTGCCAACATCCTGCTGTAAAAAAATGGGGAAATGCTGTGCCTATTTTTAAGAAAACTGCATTTGTGGATGGGCAGGGATTGCCATGTTCAGGTGGGTAGAAGCACATGTACTTCTGTGTTGGAAAGCTCCCTTGTATTCATTTCTGCCTCAGAAACAGTCTTTGAGTGACGTAGGAAGAACCAGTGACCTCTAAAGTCCGCAGATCTCTGTCCTAAGGTCAGTAGTGCTGTATCAGAAATGGCAACAACAACAACAAAAAAACCCTTGAAACAGACATTTACCAAACACAGCATTTTTCTTTCCAGCCTCTATCACTTAAGGTTTCACTTATGCCCTGAAACATGAGAAGGACGTCTTGTCTCACAGAATTTTTCCCTGCAAAGTCCTGTCTAGTAAAACTATATGTGTTCTCATTATCTGTATAATCCCCTAATACTTTTCTGAACAGCACAGAACTGTTGAGGCAGTGTATCCTGTGGGCTCAGTATGTGCTTAAAGACAAGGATCCTCCCCATCAGCTTTAAAGGAAAAATCTTTCAATTTTATTAACACTCATTGCTTCCTAAGGAGCCAAATTTATAGTACCATTAACACATGTTCAGTGGACCACTGGAAGGGACAGGAACAACATGCATCCTTGCTGGTCCTATGTGAGATGACACAGCTCCAGGGGTGCGCAGCTCTGTGTAGGCAAGAGTGTTAATGGCCAGCAACAAAAACAACCCTACTCCTTTTGTCCCCTGCTGCCTTCTTTTAGTAAATTTGCACCTGATTATATAAATGCTGACAATAGAGATCTTTAGGTGATGTCTGTGGCAACTACATCTTTACATCTGGTCACAGTGACCAGAGCTGTGCACAAGCACCCACCTTGGTTTGTCCTGCTGCATAGCTCATTTGAAGGGGAAAGGGAGGCAGATGGGCTGCCAACCATTTCCACTGCTCTTTGATGTGAATGCAGCTGGTGGCTTAACACGTTGGTGCTACACCACAGGATGATGTGCACATACTGCTGCTTCTTGCAGCTCAAGCCAGCTTTCAAAGGTGAGCCTGCTTTGCTGTGGATAACCAGTACTCATGTGTCCTGACATCCCAGCGTATTGGCTTCCTGGCCCTTTCACTGTGTAGGAGGCAATGATGCTTTGAGTATTGGTCTAGAGTCTAGCCATCAACACAAGTCAGAAATAGGATTTGTTTTGTTATTTACTTTGGTCAATTAATACTTATGTGTATCTTCCTGTGTATTGCTCTTGCTGCTGCTGTTTGGTCTATCAGATCCTTGAGCTTCCTTGAGTTCCTTGAGCTTTCTGCTGCTCTTAATTAACCCAGGTGTTTAGCCACCCTGTCAAAGGGTTGGAGCTAATTTAAAGTGAATACAGAATTGCCAGCAGGAAAAGTCAGGGTTTGGTATATAGGAAGTGCCTGGTATATAGGCATATATATATAGGATATATAGAGAAATATATAGTATAGAAGTTCACTCATGAGACTGCTGTGAAGAGGCAGGCTGCTTAGAAGACTTATTCATCAAGAAATATAGTTATTTTTTCTCTTGGGATAACACTCCTTAAATAACCCCTAAAGCAGGCCACGGAAATAATAAACTAGGAATAAAGAAGAAGCACAGAAAAGAGAAGGACTGTCCAGGACTTTAATCTGAATCAAGCATGTCTATTAGGTAATTCAGATAGTGGAAGGACCTTGTGAATCAGGGGATGTTACAAGCTTGCACTCCAATATGTTGCCTTACCTATTACATTTTACTCAAAGTAATAAGAGGAGAAAAGAGAAGGAAAAATCATGACGTGAATTCTTCATTTTGAAGGCAGAAAGACTGTGTGGAGGGGAGGTGATTTTGTCTTAAAACTATTTTCACTTAGGTTCATTCTCTAATTGATTTCACTCATTCTTTCATTGTCCTTGCATGCTCACGCACTCACAATGACATCCAAGAAGCCTGGCCAGGTTTGCTTGTGGTGCCAAAAGGACAACGAACACCAATTATGCAGTCCTCTTTTGGGTTTGCCTAGATTGGCATTGAGGCTGCATTCTCTCTGCAGCCTTCATGCACCCTCTGGATAAGGAAGGGTCAGGATTAGGTAGAGCTGTATCACACCACTGTTGTTCCACATCTGTGATGTGGCTTGGTCTTAGCGTGGTGTAGTCAGTGCTCCACCAGTGCCTTCCAACTCTGTTATGTCATCTATAATCTTTTTTGGGTCTCATGGTTCTTCTCATTTTTTTTTCACTCGCTCCCACTCTGCCATGTCTTTTGATGCCCATATGCAGGCACAATCTCATTCACACTCCATGAACACCAGTGTGATATTTCCTCTATAAACATTTACATCTACATTAGCAAGCAGTGTGAAACAATAGGAGCAGATCAACAGGTCAGAAAGTTTGTGCTGATGCCCCTGCATTGACTCTATATGTGTTTCAGGAGTTTCGCTTTGTACTAGAATTGCTGCAGTCAGATAGACTGAATGTCCCTGCTGTTCATGTGGTTTGAAGCTGTCAGAAGGGAAGTTATCCTATAAACTTTTGCTTTCTGGGCTATGGGACCCTCACCAGGCCATTTCTCAAAACACCATACTGTCTTTTTGGCAGTCTCACAAAGATGATGATAATATATCATTGTCCCTGCCACCATTACCCACAGGACCTCCTACAGGGAAAGAAGCCTTACTTTTGTTTCTGGTCGTGTTGCTGTTTTTATCTTTTTTCCTGCTCCTGCTCATTTGTGAGCGGGACTAGGGAGCTTACTGCTCAAATGCTCCAGGCAAGTCTGCTCAATTTGCTGAAAAGAAGGTTCAGTGTAGAGCAACAAAGATGAGTAAAGGACTGGAGTATCTATTATATGAGGAAAGTCTAAGTGAGCTGGGCCTGTTTACTCTAGAGAAGAGAAGACTGAGAGGAGATTTGATCAACATGTTCAACCTGAGGGTTGAATGTAGGGAGGATGGGGCCAGGATCTTCTGGCTTTCAACTTGTACCCACTACCCCTTGTGACAGAACAAGGAGTAATGGGTACAAGTTCAAACGCAGGAAGTTCCATCTCCATGTGAGGAAGAACTTCTTTCCTGTGAGGGTGACAGAGCCCTAGAACAGGCTGCCCAGAGAGGTTGTGGAGTCTCCTTCTCTGGAGATCTTCCAAACCCGCCTGGACGCCACCCTGTGCCACGTGCTCTGGGTGTCCCTGCTGGAGCAGGGAGGTTGGACTGGATGATCTCTAGTGGTCCCTTCCAACCTTAACCATTCTGTGATTCTGTAAGGGAGTGGCATATTTAATTCTGCAGCTAGAGCAGCTAATCTGAGAACACACTGTGAATCTGAGAACACACTGTGAATGTGCTAATGCCTTCCCTCTTCAATGTCCTTCAGTCTGAAAAGGAAGCCAGAGACAGTGTTTTTCTGGTAGTCTTTGCTGACACAATGGCTTTATTTTGCTTGATTCAAGGTTCTGCTCTCAGGATAAGGGCTCCACTGGGTGGTGGGTAGCATTTTCTAGGGTGGTAGCACATTCTAGATGGTAGCATCTTCTTAGGACATGACCAGACAGCAATTGGTGCAACACTCTCAGATGTGGTGAGTATGGCAGAACTTTTGAAAAAACAAAGCAAAGCAAAACAAAACAAAACAAAACAAAACAAAACAAAACAAAATAGTAGAACAGACAATCTTTTTCTCTAGGAGTACAGAGCAAGAGAAGGTACTCCATGTAAAGAAAGGAAAGCATACTGAAGGGTGAGAAAAATCATATCTATAAGAAAGGAGCAGTACATGGCAAGGATGCAAGGGCTCATGATCGACAGCGAATAGGAAGACACAAACATCACTTGACTTTTATACAGCACAAGTGTCATATGAACCCTCAGCTCCTGGAGAGCATTCTGTTAGCACCTGTACAGCAAGTGCTGGAAGACTTTTTGGTGAGGTAGCCCACTTATCAGTTTGGATTCTTTGTCTTTCCATTAACGGGTGGTGCATGCCCAGAGCAGATATTCTGTCTTTATTTCACCCAACAGAAGACAAGTTTGAGCACAGAGAACTTCAATGAGGTCTGAATCTAGGTGCTGTAAGTGGGCATGATCAGGACATTCATTTTAGGGCAGAGGGGGCAGAATTAACAGAATTAAGAGATGAACAAGAATGGAAAAGGGTGCCTGTTCAAGGTGGCAGTTTAACCCTTTCCCAGCCCACCTCGCCCCCTCAGGTGACCACATTCAATAGGTATGAGGCCCTGGAACTTGAGGGCCAGGCAAATGAGGTCATGGACCAAGGTCCGTCTAGGGGTTTGTCTAGAGTGAAGCAGTCAAGTCCATGCCTTAAGACTGCCCCCACTAAGGAAAAAAGGAGCACCCGGAAGAAATGGTGTGTGATTGTAGTGGGTGGCTCCCTGCTGCAGGGAATGGAGGCACCAATCTGCAAACCCGACCCCTTGTCCAGAGAGGCCTGTCACCTGCCAGGGGCTTCAATAAGGGATGTCACAGAGAGACTGCCAAGGCTTGCCCAGGCATCTGCTGTTATCCCTTGCTGCTGTTTCATGTGGGTGCTAATGATGCCATGGGGAAACTGAACATCATCAAACGAGAATTCAGAGTCTTCGGGATGGCAGTCGAAGGTCTGGGTGCCCAGGTTGTGTTCTCCTCAGTCTTTGCCAATGAGGGGAATGGATATGAAGAGGAAAAGGTGGATATTGGAGGTTAACAATTGGCTGCGGCGCTGGTCTTAGCAACAGGGTTTTGTTTTCTATGACCATGGGACTCTGTTTGAAGACCAATACCTAATGGGGAAAGATGACAGCCACCTCAGCAAGAGGGCCACGCATGTCTTTGCCAACAGTTTGGCCAGCCTGGTTATGAGGGTTTCAAACTAAGCAAGAAAGGAGAAGGGGAGTGTTACATGGACAGGGCAATCAGTGTGATGCAGCCAAAGTCAGAATGTGTCAAGTGGGAGCATGGTAGTGGGGAAGTGAATATAAGATATGGTTACAGAGGATCCTCTTTCACCCCTCCTGGGAAACCTGCAGGCTTGATTACTTCCCTGAAAAGCCTGTGCACCAATGCATGCAGCATAGGGAATAAACAGGATGAACTGGAGATCTGTGTGCGATCCCAGGGTCATGATCTCATCACAGTTACAGAGACATGGTGGGATAGCTCACATGACTGGAGCGCTGTCATGAAAGGCTATGTGCTTTTTAGGAAGGGCCGGATGGGAAGGCGAGGTGATGGAGTTGCTCTTTATGCAAAAGAGCAACTGGAATGTATGGAGCATGGCCTGGGTGGGGGATGATGAGCGAGTTGAGAGCTTGTAAGGATTAAAGGGCAGGCTGACATGGGAGACACTGTGGTGGGTGTTTGCTATAGGCCACCTGATCAGGATGAGAATGTTAATGAGGCCTTCTACAGACAACTGAAAGTAGCCTCACTTCCAGCTGCACTACAGCTTACAGCTACAGTACAGCTACTCTACAGTACAGTACAGTACTACACTAGCTGGAAGAGCCAGGTCACAGGCCCTAGTTCTCATGGGGGACTTCAATCACCCTAATATCAGCTGGAAAGACAACACAGCTAGGCAAAAACAATCCTGGAGGTTCCTGCAGATCATTGATGATAACTTTTTGACACAAGTTGCGAAGGAGCCAACAAGGAGAGGTGGGCTACTGGAACTGATAATAATAAATAAAGAGGCACTTGCTGGAGATGTGAAGGTGGGGGGTAGCCTTGGCTGCAGTGATCACAAGTTGGTTGAGTTCAGGATCCAGCGAGGAGGAGGCAGGGCTATAAGTAGCCTTGCATCCATACAGTTCAGGAGGGCCACCTTTGGCCTCTTCAGAGACCTCCTCAGAAAAATCTCATGCGATAGGGCTCTAGAAGGAAGGGGAGCCCCAAAGAGCTGGTTAGTATTCAAGCAGCACTTCCTCCATTCTCAGGATCAGTGCATCCCTTTGAGTAAGAAGTCAGGCGGGGGGGCAGGAGGCCTGCGTGGATGAGCAAGGAGCTGCTGGCAAAACTCAAACAGAAGAAGGTAGCATACAGAAAGTGGAAAGAAGGACAGGTTCCTTGGGAGTAATATAGGAATGTTGTCAGGGAATGCAGGGATGCGACAAGGAAAGCTAAGGCACAATCAGAATTAAATCTGGCAAGGGATGTTAAAAATAACAAGAAGAGCTTTTTCAAATACATCAATGGCAAGAGGAAGATGAGGGAAAACGTGGGTCCGCTGGTGAACGGGGTGGGTGCCTGAGTTACAAAAGACACATTAAAAACAGAGTTACTGAATGCCTTCTTTGCTTCAGTGTTTACCAAGGGCAGCCCTCTGGAATCCCAGACTCTAGAAACAAGAGAGAGGAAGCCTGGAGAGAGCCTGGAGAGAGGAAGACTTGCCCTGGGTAGAGGAAGATTGAGTCAGAGAGCACTTAGGGAAACTTGATACCCACAAATCCATGGGCCCTGATGGGATGCACCCCAGAGTGCTGTATGAGCTGGTGGATGTAATTGCTAAGCCACTCTCCATCATCTTGGAAAGGTCCTGGAGAATGGGGGAGGTGCTGGAGGACTGAAAGAAAGCCAATGTCACGTCAGTCTTCAAAAAGGGCAAGAAGGAGGACTCAGGCAACTACAGGCCAGTCAGCCTCACCTCCATCCTCCGAAAAGTGATGGATCAGCTCATACTGGCAGTGGTCTCCAGGCATGTGGGGGACAAGAAGGTGCTCAGGAGTAGTCAGCATGGATTCACCAAGGGAAAATCATGCTTGGCGAACCTGATAGCCTTGTGATGGAATGACTGGCTAGGTAGATGAAGGGAGAGTGGTGGATGTCATCTATCTGGACTTCAGCAAGGCTTTTGACACCGTCCCTCACAGCAACCTTCTGGGCAAGCTCCGGAAGTGTGGGTTAGATGAGTAAACAGTGAGGTGGACTAAGAACTGGATGGATGGCAAAGCTCAGAGGGTTGTGATCAGCGGTGCAGAGTCTAGCTGGAGGCCTGTGGTTAGTGGTGTCCCCCAGGGGTCAATCCTCGGTCCAGTCCTGTTCAGTTTATTCATCAATGACCTGGATGAAGGCACAGAGTGCTCCCTCAGCAAGTTTGCTGATGACACCAAACTGGGAGGAGTAGCTGATATCCCAGAGGGCTGTCCTGCCATCCAGAGGGACTTGTACAGACTGGACAAATCGGCAGAGAGAAACCTCATGAAATTCAACAAAGACAAGTGCAAGGTCCTGCACCTGGAGAAAAATAACCCCAGTCACCAGTACAGGCTGGGGACTGACCTGTTGGAGAGCAGCACTGCAGAGAGGGACCTGGGCGTCATGGTGGATGACAAGTTGACCATGAGGCAACAGTGCACACTCGTGGCCAAGAAGGCCAATGGGATCCTGGGGTGTATTAGGAAGAGCGTCTGCAGCAGGTCGAGGGAGGGGATCCTGCCCCTCTACTCAGCCCTGGTGAGGCCACACTGGAGTACTGTGTCCAGTTCTGGGCTCCCCAGGTCAAGAGGGATGTGGAGCTGCTGGAGAGAGTCCAGCGCAGGGCTGCAAGGATGATCAGAGGCCTGGAACATCTGCCCTATGAAGAAAGGCTGAGAGAGCTGGGCCTGTTCAGCCTGGAGAAGAGAAGGCTGAGAAGGGATGTAATCAGTGTATGTAAATACCTCAAGGGAGGCAGTGAGGAGGATGGGGCCGGCCTCTTTTCAGATAGGACTAGAGGAAATGTCCACAAACTGAAGCACCAAAAGTTCCAGAGGAATTTAAGGAAGTATTTCTTAATGGTGAGGGTGACAGAGAACTGGAACAGGCTGCCCAGAGAGGTTGTGGAGTCTCCTTCAAAACCCGCGTGGATGTAATCCTGTGCCGCATGTTCTGAGTGACCCTGCGTGTGCAGAGGGGTTGGACTAAATGATCTCTAAAGGTATCTTCCAACTTTAATGATTCTATGATTTTACAAAGATCACATGTTACATAGCATATATACCATGACTTCACCATGCAGAGCTTCAGACCACGACTAAAATTCTAGATGGGCTGCGAGAAAAAACATAATAGAGCTAGCTCATACAGCCTATACACAGCTTTGAACTGAAGAGATCTCTGAGAAGTGCTTGAGGTTGTTTGTAATCATCTTTACAACCAAAAGACCTGTGAAGAAAGCTAAGAGCAGAGAGTGTGTTCAAGGCTCCTAGAAGTAGATGTTCTATGAAAAAGTTGTCACAGGGCAAAAAGAATACCAGTCAACATGGCATTACTAATCTCAGTTTATTAAGTGGACCCAACCTGATGGGTCCATTTAATAAACTGGTGCAAGGATGCACAGGAAAACTTGATACACACAGAGACACACACCATACCTGCACATACAGTCACAGTTAACTGCGACCTTCTCAATTACAATCTCAGCATGTCAGCATTTTCAAGCTGGCATAGAAATGTGAGCAGTCCCAGTGTCTGGCTCGAGGCATTGGTTCAGCACCAGAGCCTGCTTTTCCCACCTTGAGTCCTCTACTCCCATGGTGCTGGACATCTATGTAACAGTGTCTCCCTTTAAGCTCTCCCCTGGAGAACAGGGAGGGCAAGTTTAAAGATGCATGTTAGTCGAGGCCACCAATCAAATCAGTCCATACTAATATCATAGACTACCTTTTCAGCAGTTTCAAGGGTTCTCCTGTCACCTTTTTAGCCATAGTCCAAACCAAGGCTCAGCACACTCTGTTCTTGTTTGCATTGTCCTGTCAGCTATGTCTCATTACACTCAGTAACTCAGCTTTTGTTGGGAGAAGATCATGATGCTTTTTGACAGGAGAGGACTTGATTTGCAGATGTTTGTCTTCTTTCCTCCATCCCCTTGTTTCTCTCTACTCTTTGTTTTCAATCTTACACAAGCATTGTTGTCTTTACTGTTGATAAAGGGTTGGTCACAGCATCTTTGGGTGAGATTATGTTATAGACACCTAGAAAATATCTCAGTGCAGACTCATTCCTCTGAGCATGTTGCAGCTGCTCGGGGGCTTTGGCCAGAGGTACTTATAATGTTCTACAATGTGTATCTACTGTGGTAACTGTCGTTTATAGTTCCACAAGGCCATGACAAAATGTATATTTTCATATATACAAAACCTCCTCATGGAAGAGATTACATTTTAATAGACCACTTCAGATTTTTCTGTATTTTTTGTAGGGCCCTAACTGTGGTAAGTCAAGCCACTGATCCATAAAGCCACATTTTAAAGGAGGAAACTGTATAGTATGCTCAATTAAAACAAACAAAAAAAAAATGTTGGTGATTAAAAATAATTTCCTACCTCCTAAAGTGCAGGACCAATATCCAGAACTACTGAACCATGGAATGGACTACTGAACAATGGAATTAATAGGCAGCATAAAAATGCAATGGCAAAACTCGAATATGCAAGGATGGTGATAAATTGCTTCTCCAAACATAGTATCTTCTCCCACTACAGATCTACTTTTTCATCTTTAATTTTGTAGAAGATCTACTCTGACCACTAAAACCAAGAGTCCCAAAGTGTTTAGTATCTATCTGCTATTGATTGCAGTAGGAGTCCAGTCCCTGAATACCTATCAGGAACTTAGCCTGATTGACAGGATAATGCCTCTTTGTAACTCCTCATCCTGATTTATGCAGTTCTGACAGAGTTCTGTGAGTGGAGCCTGGATAAGAAATATGAACTTGTTAAATCTTGCTGAAAGGTTTTGGGAAGGGCTGCAATCTCCAATGAGCAAAGTGTGTATCTCTCAGAGCAGTCGTCATGCTGGGGCTATTCATCACAAGTCACGGGGAGGGGGCTGGCAGGGAACAATTAATATGGTTTTGCCATTGAAAAGACAGCTTCCCTTTACAACATATGGAAGACAGATTACATTGTCCTGTTCAAATGGGAGTGGAGTTCAGATGGAAAGAATATATGAGCAAGGGAGGGACATGGAGGAATCAATATTATCTGAAACTCCTTTTCTGTTTTCAATATGTAGACTTGGGCCTCACTGCCTCTTGAAACTTCTTCCTCTTCTTTAATTTCAGCTCTCTGCATATATGCACACCCCTATGCCCTAACCCTCAGAGTCTTTTATCCTCCATGACAGGATGGTACAGACTAATGGTAGAGATTGGCCCTCCCCACCAGTCTGTAATCTATGCATTTCTATCCTTCCCTAGCAGGTCTGTCAAATTTTTTGATGTGAAAAGTCTGGACAGCAATGTTGGCAGGATGTCACAGGAATAGAATTGGGTATATGACAAGAAGGATGGTAATAAATTGCTTCTCCAAGCACAGTATCTTCTCCCACTACATATATACTTATTCATTTTTAATTTTCTTTTTTGATGACTCACAGAAACCTGCAGGAAGCTTAACAAAGGACTGAGAATTTGGTTTCACAGGAAATACAAGTGCCATGTGGCAGCTGAAGTAATAGGAAAAAAAAATCTGTTATAATGTAGATTCACCCTTAGAGAAGCAATACATCACACAAAGCAATGTTATGAGAGGAAAATGAAAATTACAATGAGAAAGCAAAGAAAGAATTAGGAAAAAAATAGGAAAAAAAAAAAGAAATAGGAAAAAAAATTCACATCAGTGAGTTCCTTAAAGAGAAAAACTATAATAAATGTTCCTTAAGAATGCTCACATTCTTGAGGAAAATATCAAGTGGTTTTTCAAAAGAGAAAATATTGGACTGTATTAAAGAGGAAAAGATACAACAAAAGTATCTGTTAAAGCAAAAGAACTAGGGAGACAGACTAATCAAATATATATTTCTTGGGATTTCTGTTTGCAGAAATGATGTCAACATGCAGTGCTACCTGCCTGCCTTCTGTATTGTAGTGCCTGCGTGGAACTAGACTATTTTCGGTCCCTTCTTGCTGTTACTCCACTGGACTCCCAGGATAGACCTGATTCATCATGTTGGCTTGGTTGGGGCCATCACCAAAAAGGTCCATGGAGAGAGGTGAAACATTTACTGCAGAGACAAACATGTTATTAAAGATGACAAGCCCATAAATTTTTGAGAGGCCTATTGATATTGCTTAAGGGCTAATCACTACATTCTTACTAAGCATTCCATAGAGAAAGGTTGTTTGAGAAAGAAGCTCCACTTTTTTTTTTTTTTTTTTTTTGTGTGTGTGTGTGTATGATTTTCAAGGAACAGTTTTCTTTCTGGGAAAAGAGAATTTTTAATTCTTTGAAACTCAATCTGACCTTCCTGAGGGATAATAAACATGGATGAATCTATGAAGAGATGTCAAAGCCATTTATTTTTAGTTTAAGTAAAAATAAGAAAGTCAGGGAAGGAAAGTGCATGAAAGAAGGCATCCTGCATTTTAAGGACTAACAGACATTGGGAAACATGGGAACATACTGAGGAACACAACTTCTCTGGGCAGTCTGTCCCAGTGCTCTGTCACCCTCACAGCAAAGAAGTTCTTCCTCACATGGAGAAGGAGCTTCCTGTGTTTCAACTTGTACCCATTACCCCTTGTCTTATCACTGGCCACCACTGAGAAGAGTTTGGCCCCATCCTCTTTACCTCCTCCCCTCAGGTAGTTGCACATGTTGATCAGATCTCCTCTCAGTCTTCTCTAGCCTAAACAGGCCCAGCTCACCTAGTCTACCCTCATAAGGTAGATACTTCTATCCCTTAATCATGTTTGCGGATCTATAGATCTAGAAGCTCCATGTCCCTCTTGTACTGGGGAGACCAGAACTGCACACAATAGTCCAGGTGTGGCCTCACCAGAGCACCCTCGACCTGGCAACACTCCTCCTAATGCAGGCCAGCATCCCAGTGGCCTTCTTGCCCACAAGGGCTCATTGTTGGCTCATGGTTAGCTTCTTGCCAACTAGAACTCTCAAATTCCTCTGTACTGGTGCCTGGGGCTATTCTTCTCCAGGTGTAGGACCCTGCTATTGCCTTTGTTGAACCTCATGAGGTTCCTCTCTGCCCAACGCTCCAACCTGCCCAGGTCCTTCTGAATGGCAGCACAGCCCTCTGGAGTGTTGGCTTCTCCACTCAGTTTGGTATCCTCTGCAAACGTGGTGAAGGTGCACTCTGTCCCCTCATCCAAGTCATTGATGAATAAGGTGAACAGCACAGGATCCAGTACTGACCCCTGGGGGACACCACTGGCCACAGGCCTCCAACTAGAGTTGGCACTATTTATCACAACCGTCTCAGCTCTACCAAGCAGACAGTTCTCAGTCCACCCCACTATCCACTCCTCTAAACCATTATTCTTGAGCTTGTATATGAGGATGAGAGATGGTGTCAAAAGCCCTGCTGAAGTCAGAGTAGACAACATCCACTGTTCTCCCCTCATCCATCCACCCAGTCATCCCATCATAGAAGGCTATCATGTTAGTTAAACGAGACTTCCCCTTGGTGAATCCGTGCTGACTACTCGTGATCCCCTTCTTTTCATTGACATGTTTCGAGATGACCTTCAGGATGAGCTGCTTCACCACCTTTCCTGGGAAGGAGATGAGGCTAACCGGCCTGTAGTTTCCTGGGTCCTCCTTCCCAGTTGAGGAGTTGGGAATGGATGGGTGTTGCCCTGCCTCCACAGCAACAAATGAGAAGAAATGTATGAGGTTGAACGAGGCCAAGTGCTAGGTCTTGCTCTTTGGTCACAACAACCCCATGCAATGCTTTTGGCTTGGGGCAGAGGGGCTGGAGAGCTGTGCACCAGAAAAGAATCTGGAGGTGTTGGTCAACAGATGACTGAACATGAGCCAGCAATGTGTCCAGGGGGCCAAGAAGACTGATGGCATCCTGGCTTGTATCAGAAATAGTGTAGACAGCAGGACTAGGGAAATGATCATCCCACTGTACTTGGTGCTGGTGAAACTGCATCTCAAATACTGTGTTCAGTTTTGGGCTCCTCACTACAAGAAAGACATTGAGGCACTGGCGTGTGTACAAAGAAAGGCAATGAATCTAGTGAAGTTTTTGCTCCAGCCCTGGAGCACAAATATTATAAGGAGCAAGCTGAGGGAACTGGGATTATTTAGTCTGGAGAAGAGTACTCCCAGTGGAGACCTCATCACTCTCTACAACGATCTGAAAGAAGATTGTAGTGAGGGAGGGGTCGATCTCCAAAATTATTTCTGATAGGACAAGAGGAGGTTCAGTTTAGATATTAGGAAAAATTTTTACACAGAAAGAGTGGTGAAGCATTGGAACAGGCTGCCCAGGGAAGTGATAGAGTCACTGTCCTTGGCAGCGTTCAAGAAATGTGTAGATGAGGCACTTAGGGACATGGTCTAGCAGATATGGTGATGATGGGTTTACCGTTGGACTTGATGATCTTGAAGGTCTTTTCCAACCATAATTATTCTATGATTCTTGCCCTTTTTGAAGACTGCAGTGACATTGTCTTTCTTCTTTCTTTTTTTTTTTTTTCTTTTATCCTGTAAGTTGAGCAAGTACAGCCACAAGCAATTGCACTATGTCAGCCTCTTAGCATAAACACATTACAGTAATGCTAGTGCTGGCTTTTCTTGAAGATGAGAAGTAGCGGCTAGGGGTAAGGGAGATTTATAGAATCTGTGAGAGTCACAATGGATTAAAAATGTGTTGCTTGATGGAATGAAAATCATCATGTGGAATTAGTCCGTGCAACACATATGCCCAGCTGCAATGGAGAACTTCTGAGAGGAGTAGGAGACCTCCTACCAGAACTTAGGCAGTGGGTCATTGGTTAATGATCAGAATTATGGGCCTGGAATTTCTTTTTAGTGTCATAGTTTTTAGTGGGGAGAATGCTGTGGGAGACTCAGTAAGAGTGGAGGAAGTTGCTCTGGCTGCAATTCAAAGTGAAAAAGTTTTGTGGTATGGGGAAAGAAGAAATGCAGGATCATTTGTTTCACCAAAATGTTCAGATCACCCTAATAGCAAATGACAGGAGGCATGGGGAGAAGCAGAAGAGTCTGTAGAACAGGGAAGATGAGAAGAGAGCTTTGATAGTATTCACTTTTTCTCATTCTTTCCCACAGCTTAGTTAATCTCCCATCCCAAATTTTGGCACTTGCAGGTAAAAGCAGTGGTCCTTGTGGAGATTAGGAATGAACTTACTTTTTCCAAATGCTTTAGCAAAGGTATTACATGCAATTACAAATCAATGATCTTTTACATTGAGCATTATCTTTTTCTATGAGCATCTTCACCTGTAGGTGTAGCAACACGTGTGAAGCAATACAGCTTTGCCTAAATTTGCAATATCATATCTTTCTCTCTTTTTTAAAATTGCTTTTCACCTAGAGTGCATCTTTATAAATAGAACAATGTGATGCCACAAGTTAGATTGAACTGCTTTTTCAACAACTTCACATTTGTTGCAATTATATCTCATGAACATTTGTAGTGATCCTTAAAGTTTTTGTTAATATCAATTCAGATATTAACTTCACTCCTGCTCTCTCTGTGTATCTCAACCTTCAGTTGGCCCTGAAAGGCAACTTCATTAGTGTGTCTTCATTTCAGCATCTCGTAGATATATGGATATAGCTATAGTATTCTGTGTATTTGTGTGTATAGCTATATTAAGACCTTATATCAATGAGCTCATTGAAATGAATTCACTTTTATCTAAATCATCTGTTAGTTGAATTTTGATGTTCTCATCCAGCTTAATTCTTTAATGTTATCCCTGCTGTGTGGCATGCATTTTATATACCCAGCCATTTCAGTTTTGTTATCATAAGCTTAATTTTTAATGGCTTTGCATAAGAGATGCTTGTTCCTCTTGTGAAATCACTGTCAGATAGGATTTTTTGGTGTTGTGCTATATTGCTTGCCATTTGAGAGCTTGCCAGTACAATATTATTTGCTGTCACTGGAAACTTCTGCAGCGAAATGCAGTGCCTAGGACTGCTTATCATTTTAAATAGGAAGAATTTTTTTTGCTTCTTTCACTTGAAAACAAGTTTTTATGGTGCCTTTCAAAATGGCATTGAAGATTGGATATTCTAGGAAAATCAAATTTCAGAGTCCAGAACTTGTAATGGCTTCTAATTTAGTTTCATCACACTATACTTGACTGATCCCTTGTGCCTGTAAGTCTCAGTCTACTGTTTTATTGCATTTTTAACGTTTAGTTCTAGAGCTGCAGTGTAAATATGTCAGTGATTGCTTCTGGACAGAAAAAGGCTTTATTGTGCTCACATAATATGCTAGATCACATACTAAAAACTCTGAACATTTTGTATATACATCACTAACACTTTTACTCTTCCAGCCATTAAGTAACGTAACTCTATGTTTAAAGCAATTGTGCAGCCTGCTTCTCATGCTCAACACCCAAAAAGCCCAGAGAGGGTGTTACATAGAGTGAGAAAGTCACACTTGCACGAGTGTAGGTGATGAGCATTTTCTATTTCCATTGACAGAGCCTGCATGTGATGAAACTGTGCATTGTTTTTCATAATACAACTGTGATAAAAAATGCTCTCTAATTAAATCATTGCTGTTGCGATGCCAAATCTCTGCTGGTGCCAGTGTTATGCCATCAGTGTTTGAATCCTTTCCCTGCTTCACCCTCCTTCCTCTCTACTCTGTTGTTATCTAGAAGTCAGTTTTCTTCTCCTCCTTACCTTAGGCTTCTCTCTTTCCTTTGGCTTTGCATCCCCAACCTCCCAGTTATACCTTTCTAGTAGCCTGATCTCTGCCACAGCACCTCTTTGTCCTGTCCTCCAGCTGCTCTATCATCTTTTCAGGTCCATCAGTGGAGTCTCACAATCCTCCTTCTTCCAGTCAGGGCTCCAGCTACCTTGCTCCCCACGGCACTCAAGTATTTTGCACCTTTCCCCTCCCATGATCTGAGATCTGTTGCTGAACGGTCTGGAAGAAAGACCAAAATCTTAGTCCTTCCTTTTTTGTGAGCTGCCTGGGGCGAAGGGAAGATGGTTGCAGGGAGTGTGTCTTTCTGCATGCCAGAGCAGCCATTTCAGCTTGAGTTAGTAGCTGACCCATTTGTTTCTGAGTCTATCACAAGCTACTGTGAGTGTAGCTTGTGCTGGTCATCTAGCTTTCAACTGCTTTGTTTGGCAGCTTTTAGGTAAGGCAGTTTGCAGAGGCAATGAGTAAGTCATCAAAATCCTAGCTTGGGTTTTGCACAATAATGTTAAGGAGTACACTTTGCTGCAGTTAGATTGCTACTTAGATCTGTTTTAGTTAGCCTTAAGCCAAATTGGCTTATGGCCCTCGGCACATGGCAATTGCTAAGATATCTTATGAAAGGGACAAAAAGGGGGAGGAAAGCTCTAAGTGCTGCTGCTTGAAACTGAGAGCCTCAGAATGATTGCCAGTGCTCCTTGAGTTCTCCCAGATATGCCTGTGTGCACCTGCATGTGAACCTGTGCATGGGGTAGCAATAGAGCCAAAAATTTGTGTAGAAGAGATGAAGAGGCAGGAAGGGGCAGTAGCCAGCAGCTTTTTTTCATATATGATGCTAAGGGTTTATGGGCTTTTCTGGGTTCTTTGAGTTTGATATATCCCAAGAGGGTCCAAGGCTCTGTTATTTTTCTTCTACTTTGAGAAACTTAAAGCGTTGTGTCTCCTACACTTGTTTGTATGTGGCAATGCAGCACTGCACTGCTCCACTAAATAAATCATGGAGACTTATGATCATGAATGAAAAGGTTAATTATGGTGACATTTAAGTTGTTCTCTCAGGACATTGGAGGCCTACGCACACTGAAAGTGGAACTAAAATAGCAACTTGGTTTAAACCTGAATATGCTAGTGAATCTTGGTGTGTCACTGCTGTACTTTTACATTCAGTGTGCCTTTTCCTGTTAAATATGGAGACTGTCTTCATCAAATTTGCAAAGAATACTATACTGATCTACATACTGATCTGGGCATTTGTCTGTCCCCAGTTCTGGAAGTGATTTAACAGATTAATATATGGATGAGCCCCCAAAATATTCATATAAATATTTGCACTGTAGAACTACAGGTATGATTTATTGGACTGGTCTTTTCTTTTTAGTTCCAGTTTATGTATAAATCAGCCCTGAATTAACACAATGTTGAGATGAATAATGCAGTTCATACCTCTTAGAGCTATTGTTTCAGTTGGCCTGCAGATAAAATAACATCTATTCATGACAGAACTTGAAAAAATGTGTATGAAAAGGTATGTAGTAATGCACAAATACAATCTATTAGCTTAGTTTTAGAGATGTTACTGTCAATATACATAAATATATACATAAATATACATAAATATATATACAATATACATAAATAGACTATAAGAAAAAGCAAGCAGGAAAGAGAATGACTCAAATTGAAGAGCCATATAAAAAATTCTGAAGGGCTGTCAAAAGGCAATGGCAGAATGATAAACTTTGAACAACTTAATTTCCAGATAACGGCCAAAACTGGCTGCAGAAAGGACAAAGGGACAGGGAATGCAAGTAGGCAAAGAAACCCTTTCAGTGAAGTGGAATCATGTTAAAAAAACAGGAAAGTGAGATTTCCTTCAGAGTGTTTGAGAGGTTGCCAGAATAAATGGTATAACAGACAAGTAAGAGATTCTTGCTGTAAAATCTTCCTCTTTTAGATGCTTTATATCTTACAAAGTAAGTTGCTTAAACTAAAAGAGGTTTTAAGGTGCCTCTGGGCTCACTAAGTTTGAACAGCAGACTTCTAAAGGTATTGAGAGTTAGACATGCTAGATGAAGGTCTGGGCTTGAAATGGGAAAATGTTTATATTTCATACTTGGATAATAAACTGAGAGCCAAAAGACACAAAAAGAGAGATATCATGTGGCTGGTACAGTAGAAACTGTATGTTTTTCAACAAACAGATCAAGCAGTGATTCTCAATTTTTTACTTAAAACTAGGGCTGGCTCTAGCAAACAAAAAGGCACCTTTTTCAAGCACCTGTGTCCACTCCATGTGATCCTACTTGCCTTATTCTTCTGTCTTCTAATAACTAGGTGTTGTTTTCTGTGGTCTGCAATCTGCAGTACTTTCCAGCTCTAACCCAGAGTCTTTTATCACTGCGCTAAGAGAAAGCAAGAAAATGCACATGATTTTGGTGTAGATTTATAGAATGTGGGCTGGGAGACCATTCATCGCATGAAAACTGCTTTATGGAAAGAGAGCCAGATGCTCGATGAGGAGTGTTTTGACCAAGACCAGGGGACTTGAGCTCCATTGTCAGAGGCAATGTGTCTGGAAAAGTGATTCTTGCAAAAATTCCAGTTGTGTTAAGTCTGTACAGCAAATAGCCACATACTTAAGGCAGAGGTATAACTATGTCTTTGGTGGTGATTACCTCTTTGAGGATAGTTTCTGATGTTCCTTTGACTCACACTGATTGGTCCTTCCAAGTTTTTAGCGATACTATGAAATTTGCCTTGCAATTATGTTTTCTCAGGCAAGGAAAGAGGGGGCTGCAAGCTATTAAATAATTTTTTTTTTCCTTTTACAAGGTTGTTTGTTATCTTGGAATGCAGGCCTGTGTGCCTGTGTGTAATTACAACGCCATGTCCTGGGTTAGAGAGAACTCAGACACTAAATTGTCCATGTCATCACCTGAATTTGACCATGAAATATGGCACAGAGGGACTGAGATTGCAGCCTGTAAAGAGGTAAGGGCTGAATGGGCATTTTGGAGTTCTGGGCAAATCCAATCTGCTCAATCCATTCCTGCAATCCCACCATGGCCATTTAATATTATTACCTGCTCCTTGACCTTGAAATTGTTCTTCCACTTCTCTTTCCACAAGGTGTGTCTGAGTGGAGAAGGTCAGGGTCAGAGAAGAATGTAATAAAACACTACTCATTTTACATAGGCAGAGTCCTATTAATTTGCAAAGGAGTTGATTTTTTAAAGAATATCTTTCCTTCTTTTGTTCATTTTTTCTTTGAGCAGCTGCTAGAAAATAGAAGCTGACCCTACTCATCAGGATGTTTGGAGATCCCCAAAAAACATTTTTTCTCCTTTTTTTTTTTGATAGTCTCAATTTTGTTCATTTGAGCATCTTAATGTTATTACAGGTTTTGAGGTTAAGTTATTCCTGTGCCTCCGCAAGATGCATAAAGCAGAAAAACTGTCATGTCACCTATCTCCAAGCAGGAAACAGTTTTTGCAGAAGCATTCTCTGGGCTACAAAAAGAACAGCCTATGTAAGTCAGCTGTGTCAACTTAGTGATTAGTATGAGTACATGGAGAAAAGACAGCTGTACCCTATATTTCTCTTCTCTACCTATAAGTATCACAGTTTCCTATAGTGCAGACAGGAGGAAAGGCTTGCAGAAGGGTAGGCAAAATAAATACAAGACTTACCAGAAAGGGTCTGAGCTTCTTTGGGTTTAGAGACCAAAACATATCTGGAGTGACAAAACTGATGGACCGAAGAGAAGAATAGGACAGTGACAGAAGGTGGTGCTTGCAGAGTTTAATGATTCATGATGTCTCTGTTTCTCACTTGGTAGTTCTCAAGGATTTTGAAAAAAGTGTGTGCATGTGTGTTTGTAAGATAAGATCCTGTGAGTTTTATGAAAATGTTGTATATTCCTCTCTTTAAAAGAAAAATTTAAACAGAGTTCAGATGGATATATTTGTGACATGTAACACCTTCTACAGGAGCATTCCCAAACACAGTGCCTGGGCTGATGGTTCCCTCTGCATTCCCCACAGTATTCACCACACATACTTTATGGTGCAATTTAGGAGCAAAATGATTTTAACCTTTGCAAATACTATATCACATTGCCATATTTATTGCATTAATACACTTTTATGATTAAATTTAGTCTTTGTAATTAAAGTATCCAAATGACATGTTCAGTTGATCAGTGACACCAGTGTTGATATTCTCATCCACAACAGCACTCTCTGAAATTACTGTTTTGGTTACATGATTGAACATTAAAGAGTCAGGAAATGTTGGAGTGGAGGCTGAATATTTGTCTTTTTATTTGACTCTTAACAAAGTTCAATTCCTTACCTGTACACTTAGTTTGAATTTGAAATGGGATCTGCAGTATCACTGGAGGGAGTCAGTAAACCTTTGTAAGTTAAGGGTATTACTTAGGTTCAGGATGGCTTTGCAGCCACCACAAATCTGGTGGACTAAGTTGTCTTGCTGCAATAATGCTGGCCAGACTGTTAAGAAACTGGCTTGGTGATAATATTAACATCTATGATATTTCTGTTTGAGGAAGAAAAATAGATAAAAAAGACAGTTGGGATTTGTCTTTTGCAATCCATGTTTTGCATGTATACAACATTCTAAAGGCATTCATGCCTAAGTAGCCAAAATTTTTGCAGGTAGTTTTGTTCTAAAAAAACCGATTATGGATTGTTGTTATCTATAATGTAAGATTGTGGTTTTCCTGGTATTCATGACCATAATTTTCACTGAAGTACTACAGCAAGAAAACAGAGTGGTGAAAAGATCTTGATATGCTCACACCTCAAAGGAAATTCCTGCTTAGTAGAACCTGCCCTCCCTACAGAAAAGAAATGAGAAAGGAGTGCTCCATATGTGTTATGATACAGTCAGAAGTATGATTAAGGCTTGAAACATTATTTTTTAGGGTGAGATTCTTCCATTAACACTGAAGTAAGTAACTGATGTCTAATTCTCCAGCTCTGCTTTGGCTCCTTTCAAAAGCTGAAAAAAGCAACATGTAAGATGCTTTGCAGTCTTCAGAAGGAGTTGCTATACCTAGGGGAAAATTCTACATCCTTTTCAGATTCTGTACAATTTTACACTTTCTATCCTTCAAACCTGTGGATGGAGCCATCAGTTGTTTTCAGTGATTTACCACTATTTCTCAGATTGCTCAATAACTTCCCCCTTGGGGATTACACTCCATAAAAGGACCCTTGCAATAAGAATTTTTCCATTGTCTTTCACAAGAAAAAAAAAATCAAAGAACTCATTAAGTTCTTTGCTGCTCCTCTGTTTCCTAGAAATTGCTCTTACATCATCATCTTTCCCTTAATGTCCTACAGGAGCCAGCTGCATGCACAGTCTTCTTGCTAATGCAACCAGCATATTTGTTTGGCTTACTATCTGTGAGTATCAGTTCTTCCTATCAGTCTTCTGCCTACTGGCAGTCTTCTGGCATGACTTTGTGCTACATTAAAGAAGAAGTATAAGTAAGTTTTTAAGTCCTTTTATCATAGGCTCTGTTTTTTGTTTGTTTGATTGTTTGTTTGGCTTCGTTTGGTGTTGTAAAGTTTAGTTCATGTTTCCCTCTACTCATCCATGCTTCTCCTGTGACTCATACTCCAACTAGCACCCTGGGAAGCATGCTGTAAAAACTCCAAAATATAGGTCTCACTAACAAAAGTAAGTCTGGTAATATCTACATAGGTGGAAGTCAGGTGTCTAAGCAACTGTATCTATCAGGGACCAATTCCCACTTCATTTCATTGAGACTTAGGTCAGATTTTCAAATATAAACAGATATAACAGCATTAAAAAGGGTTAGGTGCTTAGTGCCTCTTGAGTTCAGGGGGATTTAGATGCTTAATCTGATACACTATGGTTGAAATTCCCAAGAGTTGCCATGCAGTGCCTGTAGGCATCTCAGAACCTCAGAAAGCTTAAAATGCTCGTGAAAAAGAAATGTAAATTGCTAAGGCTGGGACACTTTTGAAAATGCCAGGAAAAGCTTTCATTTTCTCTCAGTCTGCTTTGTGCTGGTTTCTCTCATAATTCGAAAGTCCACCATTTTGAAATTCATTAGCGCTTCTCCCTGATTCAACTAGGAAATACCTGGATTTTCTCTGAGAATTTTCCAGGACCAAGTCTCCCATTCTTCTTTCAAACGGTGTATTAAATAGAAGTTAGTTACGCTGCTTAAGGTACCGTTTTTGGTGTGTATGATTTTTGCACGTGAGATTCAGTTTAGCAGGGCACTCCTACACTGTTTCAGTCTTTCTTGAATGAATGTAAGAATAGCCAAAAGGCAGCTTGTGCAAAAACAATGGAAGAGGGATTTTAGGTAATGAACCTCATCATGGTAGGTGTTAACAGAGATTTCCTCAGCCAAATTTACTCAGATTTCCTGCAACAAAAATGACAGCTGATCTAATCCTTGTTTGTTATACAGTTAGTGATAGAAGATAAATCATGCATCTCAAATAATTTCTCAGGAGACATCTGTGTGGATTTGGAGATAAAACTTTATGTTTGCAGGGGGATTATATTCATTCTTGCTTTAGTCAGCTCCTGTTTTACTGGAATCTGTGTGAATTTCCTAACCGCAGAGAGAAGGAGGCTTCTTTGAGTCCTGAGCAATGAAGTTGAAAAGCCTGGAGAAGGATACCAATGCTTCACCGGGTAGACCCTTTCTTGGACGTAGCCACAATGGAAGAATAAAAGAGTGCCCCTATCCTAGAGGTACTCTGCATCTGATACAAAAATCCATAGATTAGGTTGCATGTAATTGCAGCTTTCTGGCTAGTATGGTGAGGGTTGCTAAGAGAAAAGGACTAAACGCTTTCGTCGCAAGAAAAGGTTTCTGAAGGAACTGTAATTCTCTGGTTGCTCCCCAAACCATTTCTACTGAATTAATAGTCAAACTTAACAGTGCTTCAATTCCCAGCAGCACATGCAAAACTGATTGTTTCACAGTTTTGGCCTGAGGAGGCTGAAGTTCAGCCACTGTCTCCTTTGCAGGGAGGAACGGGAACCCACTCGGACTACTGGCCACCTGTCTGTACCTGTCATGCCCCAAAGGCATGGCACCATGGAGAGTGGTGACCAGATGATGGTGACTTGCTCTGCTGGTGGCTAACTTGTAGCAGGACGTCAGGAAAATCTGCAGACAGTGAAATTAGAAGTTTAAGATCTGACTAGTATGCTTTTACCCTTGCCCACTTAAATTTCTGGGATGTTAAGGGCTATATAAACCCAATATTCTTGGCAAAATGCATACTTCTGGCTATTTGTCACTGTAGAGCTGTCAGCTCAGAAGAATTCTGATACTGGCATTTTACTTAAAAGGCCTCACAAGCCCTTTTTGTCCAGAATTTGTGGGAATATTGCATGCAAAAATAGGTTATGCATTCTAGGACCTTTGTTGTGATTACTTATAATTTGTAAGTTGGCTGAGTCCTGAAAACTCGTTTCCAATTCGATCTGAAGACGATTTTTGTAAGACATCAAGCTGTGGAAATATCAAGCTTGCTGTTCCCTGAGATAAAAAACTTGATTTTTTAACTTTCCTAAAATTAGCTTGAAACAAGGAAGGCTTCACTACAGAGAATTCCTGACTTGATAGTCTACTATCATGGAATTTTAGTCTCTGATGTTCGTGGCTTATTGTGGCCAGGTTGACTTGTGACTTTCCCGAATATCAGATGAGAATATTGTTAAAAAATCATTGCTGCTGCTGCCAGGAGACAATACAGTATTTTCAATGAATTCTCCTGTAACCAATTCGTAGTGAACTCAGAATTCCTCTAGTTTATAGTACACAAAGCCATAAGGAAAAAACTCCTGCCTCATTCTGCCTCTTCCAAGGAAGACATTAAATTGACAGATTTAAAGGACATTTAGAGCTCCATTGAGCCAGAAGGACTTGATTTTTCCACATAGGAAGGAGGTGTTGGGTATGTGTGTGTTCTCAGATGATATGTAACTGCTGCTGTCCTTTCCAGATGGCCTGTGATGTCATTGGTAAAGCTCTTGAAATTTGTTGTATGAGGAAAATAGTTTCTTGGTCCTCTAAGACAGTTTAAACTGTTCTTTTGATAAATTTAAGAGCCCAGGAGAGACAGGAGAGTAAATGCAAGGTGGCATAAAGAGACAAAGATGAGACAAAGATGAACACATTCACATCTCTGAATAGGCATTGCTGGGGCAAAACTGCATAATTAGCTCAATTATCTGTTTCATGATTTTGAAAATCTTCACCCATTGACTGACTGAAATTGGACTAGTTCCAAAGAAGAAGCCCCTTTTATTTTGAGACTAGCAATACGTTTTTTTTTAAGTGAAGATGAGACTGGGAGCACTGAAGAAAAAATCTGCAGCCTGGGACAATGCAGTTCACACCTACGGGATATCAGGAATGTATTCTACTACTTCTCAAGGGAAGAAAAAGGGGCCTCAGCAGGACTGTTCTCTTTAGCTATCTTCCTGTGAAGGTCAACTCCATCTAGAAAGGGCAGACACAGGTGTTGAAAGACATCTGTTCCTAAAACCAGCCTGAACAACTCAGCTGGCAAAGTAAAACAGCTGGCAAAAATGCTGCACAAGATGAATGGCTCTCTTTTCTTTGAGACAGAGAGTCTTGGGAGAGGGGAAAGGGATAAGTCTGTCAGTTGGGCCTGTCTTGTTCATAGAGTTGCAAGAGACACTTTTGTTGTGCCAGATTTTCCTGCAGTATGAATGTATGGAAACCCTCACCCTGTGTCTGTCCTAGGCTCTCATTCCCAACCCTGACCATAGAACTAAATTCACTTCTTTTGGAGCAAGCAGTGCTCCATAGAAAATATGCATACCTACAGAAAATACAAATTGTATGCAGAGATGAAGTAAATACATGTCCAGTATGAGAATACTCCTTGCCCTTCACATCCATGCTGGCAGTCAGGACTCTGGGGAGAACCTCTCCTGTTCCCTATGAGCCTGGTGACTCCACATTTACCCTTTAGAGTGCAGAAATACCAATGATCTTGGAGAAAGGTCTGAACTATAGATTTTAACAGCAGAGTCTCACTTTTGTTCTTTAAAACTATCTGAAAAATAAAATAATTAAGATGGCAGATACAAGGACCTTGGTTTCCCTGTGAAATGCAGTTGCTCGGTATCTGATGAAGGCAGCATATATAGCACAGCTAATGAGTATGCAGCTGTGAGCTGTGTGCAGAGTATGAAGGCAGCTTGAAACCATATACTGAATGGAGTTTTGAGTTTTATGGAATCCCAGTACCATTTTCAATAGGATTTTTTGCTATATATGCTTGGAGCAGGAGCAGAGACACTGAACAATACCAAGAAATTTTTACTTGAAAATATTTTTGAATAGAAATAATTTTTATTTTTACTGTGGATGATGCAAATGTCCTATATATCTCGAGTTGCATCTAGTTTTTACTCACAGCTGCATAGAAATTGATAGGATCATTGCACAAATTGAAACCTATTGTGTCTACCGTAAGAATCCTTCTTATGAAAAATTAATTTTTCTCAGGAGAATCCAACAGGTGCAAGAAAGCATTGAAGAATATGCCACAGACACAGCTCTAGAGAAGATATTTGAGAGATTGGAAGTTAATTTGGAAACTCCCAAAGCAATCAGCAAAACTGCTGCACAAACAAAACAGCAAGAGCTCTCAATGACGAGAGGTGTAAAAGAAGTACCCAAAGGAAAGCAAAACATGAAGATTTATTCTACAGCAGAATACAAATGAATGGGGGCACATAAAATGACCTTTAAATAAGCAGATTCAACCCATGATATATGATATGAATATGATATATTCCCACATTCCCATGTGGGAATGAGAGAGTGAGAAGCAAACAGGAAGATATTGCAGTATTAGGTGTAAACATATGTACAGGGGAAAACTAACCAAGAAAAGAAATTTTCTTTATACTTACTCATTCAAAAGAACTGAGTGCTAGGATTAGAAGGAAGAATTATCCAATGTGTGAAGATACTCATTCAAGTGTTCATATTATTGTAGAATTCTTCATTGTGTAAGTTAACGTGCTCTTTCTATGCACCATTTAAATATATGCCTTTTAGAAAGTACCTAGCTCATGGGTAGTTCACAGACCCCCATTGCAGCCTCCAACCTATCACGGAGTTTCTAAATCTTATTTTTATTTTGGGCAATGAAAATCAGGGCTGCAGTTTCAGGCTGAAGGGATAGGAACTGTCACACCCTAAGTTTAGAACTGAGGAATATAGGTTTCTTGATCTGCAGTAGTTTTCTGGGGTCCCTTTGTACTCCAAAAAAGGAAAAATGTTTTCCTATTAATCTCATTCATATCATTCATCTCATCTGAAAAGGTCATGAACTTTACCAGAGGAGTACCTGTTTCTTGCCATAGACTCTATAGTTGTTGCTGGTAACCAGCTCATGGGATAAAAACTATATTGTTTGAGACAATTAAAATTAGGTGAAATGAATCCCATTCCAGATTTTTACTCCATACTACTCTGGAAACTGAAACTGAAAAGAGCAGAGAAACAGCTCCAAACTAAATCTGATCTATTTTACTGATGACTGATCCTCAAAAAAAAAGACATAAAACTTAGAATGGAGACCTCAATTAGCGGTATTCGTCAATAGGGTTGTTTACATCAGCATATAAGAAAACTGCTGGATCAATTTGTGGAAAAAGAACGCAGCTTGGAATAACTGGAAGTATCACATATGTTGTTGTACCTCTGCATTTCTGTTATCCTGAAATATTTCTATGGCTGGTTTGAATTGCTGGGAGCAATATCTGAGGGAGGAATAGAGTGCAGACAGGCACAAACTGGAAATGAAGTTCTTGGAGCTGCTTTCTCCTGTGAAATTTTCTGTGATTATGTCCTTATAACCTTGCTGTGTCTTGCCCAGCTCAGAAAGACGCACTGAGCACAGTGAAACTGTAAATATACTGACAGAATGGAAGCGATCTAATTGCTGGAGATCTTGCTAACAATTTCCATGCCTCAGAAATTATATCTGAGCAGAAGCAACTGCAACACCAAGAACAAAATAATGGTAGATCTTTTTATCTTAGAGGTGAAATTGTTTTGTATATCCTGGATCAAAAAATGTTGCATGTCACATACATTTGGTTTGTTCTGCAGATGATAAGCAGAACAAGACAATGTATTATGATCCTGTTCGACCTGAGCATTCAATAATTTCTTGACAGAAAGGAGCCATCTAGATTAAATCCTGTCAGGCAGCTTTGATAGTCTTTAATATGGTCTCAGATTGTGAGATATTCTAATAATCATTATAAAGACAAAAGAAGTCTAGTCAGTGTCAAAGAGTGAGCGCTATGCCACTTAGCACTTCACAATGTGAAGTACATATTAGATATGTCAGCATATCTATATATCACTGATACTATCTATATAAGCATAGATTTTAATGCCTTGCTTTGATCACATATGAAGTGAAAGACCAGAAGAACCGGCCTCTTGTGCTGCACTGTCTCTGACACTGTGTTTCCTGAACCTGATGGATTACTGCCACCAGTAAATAAAAATTCAAACATTTCTGTACATATGCATGTATGTACATTTTTTTTGACACCAAATATTTGGGGAGATAGGCAGAAAGCCTGGAGGATGATGTTGTGGGATATAAATGGTCCTGTACAGGGACACAGAGGGAGACAATACACCATGCAGAGATATAAGTTGCATTTTCACATGGCAGACACATTAGGATGGAAATGAAGGAAAAGGCTACAGAGATCTTTTTTTTTCCTAAAGTCCTTTTCTATACTAACTCTTGATACACATGGTTGTGAGGTGCTGGTAAGAGGAATTGGTCAAATGAGAGTCTGTTACAAATTAGAAAAACTTTGTTCTCTAGAAAGTCCTACGGGATCAGAGCAAAAGGATTGCAGATGGGCTCAGTGTGGCCAGCCCTGGGTAGATAATGAATGAGAAACCTGCACAGTTGTGTACACAGAAAGAAAAACACTTAAGTCTCTGATGAAAGGCCAGATGAAAAAGGAAAGTGTTATAATTCAATAAAATATAAAAGACAGCAGTAGATCATCCTTTCTTATACAGAGACAGGTTACTGTATCACTTTGTTGAAATCACAGCAGGAATGATGGATTAGTTGGAAGGGAAAATTGGTGCCTGAGGCACTTTTGACTTCAGTGTTTCAAGTTGTCCACAATCCTTCCTAACCTTCACCCAAACACAAAACCCCATAAAGTCCACAGGGAATTACTAAGGGCAAGAAGTGCTGTCACTAGTTATTTCCTGAAATACAAGCCTGAAAGTGCCAAACCTTCTTCTTCATTGCAACTTCAAATGGGGGAAGCTTCTGGATTGGACCCAACCCTGGCTAAAAAGGTGGTCTTTGTTTTAAACCACAAATGATCCTTGTGAATTTTCTCGCTGATGGAGGTTTCAGTATGGTTAATATGAAAAATATTCCATACTTGTTTCATAATGTCCTTGATTGAATGAAGCTTGAGGGAAGCCTGAGCTAAACTACTTCTAACCTCCACAAGTGAAAGTAGTTTTGCCTGTGGTTTTACCAGGATGGTGTGAGAAGCTCCTCTTCTGTCTAGATTGGGTCTTTAGGTTCAGTGAGTCCAGATTCTTGTTATTTCAGGAAGCTACGGTTTCTTGCATAATTTAATCCAAGGACATCTTAGTACTATTTAGGAAAAACTTAGTACTATTAGAAGAACACCTGAGAACATTGTTCCTCTTCCAGAGCTAATTTTTCTCATGGGCAAAAACCTTCTAAGCTAGATTTTTACCTTTTTCCAGATTTTGCCAGAATAAGTTTCCCTCACAAACTCCTATACTTTATGCCACAATGAAAATATTTAAGTAAAAATGTTCCCAAAGTTGATTTTTGATCCCTGAAAGGCTTCACCATTACTGAATGCTCTCCAGACTGAGATTTCTCCTTTCAGTTCACTAACCACCCGCCGTTCTTGAAGCTGAGACAGAGCCAGACTGCCTGCTGAACATGGAGAGCAGAGGCAGAGCCATCTACCAAGACATGGGGAGTCCAAGCTTCAACTTATGATGGAAATTTGCACTATTTTGTTGTATCTGGGATAGAGAGAGGCATCTGGAGAAGACACAGATGCGAGAGAAGAGTGCTATGAACTTCTGCAAGAAGTATGCTACAGCACACCTGCACCTGTCTTGTTCTGCTTTACACAACCTCAGCTTGCCCTGGAAAGTGGGCAAGCAAAACTCTCTTGTTTTCACAATTGCCAAGAAGAACAGAATTAGGACTTCACTGTTTGAGTGGGAGATACCCATGGGAGTCAACAGCCAGCATGCCTGGAGGGGTAAAATACCACTTTTAGTTCAATGAAATGATACCTCATGTTAAATATTATTTAAACATCATGATAGTCAATGGCATCATTACTCATTTGACACAGAAGATGGAGAGTCACAGAACTACCTAATTTATCGTGCCATTAATTTATGGCCTTTGAGATGTACTACATCTTAGATTTCTAACCATAGTTAAAAAAGAGACAACATAAAGGGCCCTTGAGCATAGTCAGTGAAAAATGAGCTGATAGGAACCCAGCAAGCACATATCATACTCTAAATCTCCATAAAATCTGCCCTTGCGGAGCAGCAAGAGTGAGCTGCTCCTGTTTAGGTGAGTAGCATGCTTGGGATTTATTTTGATAGGTGGAGTTGGAAGAGTACCATGTCCTCTTCATCTGGTTACCACCAAGAATGATCTAAGTTGTATGGCAGGAAATGATGGATGTAATCCGGCTACTAGTAACCAGGGATGAATGTAGCTGAATTTGGTATCCTCCCTTGTGCCTTCAGTTTCGTGGATAAAATGAATTAAAACATCATAAGCAACAGCAAGCTACTCTGTCTCAGGTCAAGGAAGAAATAAGCAGTGAACTGTGGAAGGTTATATTTTCTGGGGCATGTAACTAATTGAATATCACAAGGCAAGAAATTGTACAAATTATTGCAAGTGCTTTTGGAATATACCCCCAAATTTGGCTCTATACATATTTTACAAATGAAAAATTTCAGATAATCAGGCATTTCTTTATGAATAAATAGTCTAGAGCAAAGACCATTTGGAGATATTAATGCAAAGGATAAGGGGCAACAGCTTTTCTTTGCAGCTTTTAACATCTTTGCACCTAATTATAATGGGTAAGTTTTAAATTTTTAGGGCTTTTTACAGGACCTTTCTTTCCCTTCCTTTTCATCTTGAATGCCAGTATATTTTCAGCAGCAATAAAGTGGGCTGGCAGCAATTCTCAGTTAACTTTTTATTATAAAAATTAAACTGGATATGATCATCTTTTGTAAAAGAAAGCGAGAACTGAAAATATCCAGAAAGTCACAAAGTACCGCCAAAAGACATTTGGGAAGGGGTGAGGCTCTTTAAACTTACATTCTTCCCACTCTGGGCCAGCTGTGTTTCTCTTCTTCTGTCACACTCATCTTGTAAGCAGATGGAGTATTTTGAAGTGTTAATATAACGGAAAACAAGCCACACTGGATTCTTAAAACAGCTCCTAATTTAGTGTAGTTTAGCTTAAAAGTAGCCTGGCCATTCTCAGTGATTTCTGAGTAACACAATCAGACTAGGTAAAGAAAAAACTAGGTTCTTTTCACTTTCAGGAAACTTTTGTGGTAAATACTGCAGGTAGGGATGGAAAAACTGGATAGTAAGTCTCTGCAGCTGTGGCTTGACTTTTAAATTTAAATCCTCAACAATGGAAGTTCCACAAAGAGGCTCTGGGAAAAACAGAACAAAATGAGTTTACAGTTTCACTTAGATTTATCTTGTGCATGAGTCCACTTGTGAGTTTTTCAGACTTTTTCTCCCACTCCTCCAATACATAGATAAAGACACATAACACACAGGTTTGCTGAGGCAAATACTTTTCCCCTCCCTTTCCCTAGAGAGTCTTCCACAAGCCAGTGGGTTTGTGCTTTTGTGCTTGGACTGTTATGCTTTCATGGCAGATATCTGAGATGGTAATAAGCAGAAACCTCTCAGTGATTCTGCAATGACTTAATGTACTTTATCATCTGTGTCCTAGGATTATTCCTTGATTACAGAAGGAAAATTCTCCTTCCTGCTATTCCAAATGTATTTGTTGCTAATAACATAGAAGGTTGCACCCAGGGCATACAGGCTTGCAGTTGAGCCAGCACAAAAACAGAGCAAGGTTTGCACTGTAGCCTCCAATTTGACTTTAATTAGACATAGTGCTGTTGTTCCTTGCTCATTCCGCTGCAGAAGTAGCTCCAAGGTCACTTGCCAAAAAAAAAGATGTCTTTATTTGTGCATTAAATGCAGCAATTTTTTCAAAAAATATTGCTGCATTTAAAAAGCTGAAATTCAGCTGAAAAAGCTGAATATTGATTACCTTAAATAGACTGAAATTTGGGGTGCACTTGTCTGGATATAGTCCTGCTTTCCTATTTTAATTTAAGCAGTGGCTTCCAAAAAGTTGGAATACATCCATGAGATCTCTAGAGACTGTTCTTATAAAAAGGAGTACTTTTCAATGCAGTGTGATGTCTTTAGGTCATTCTCCATGCACCCTTCAAAAAGTTATTGGATTTGAATTTGGCAGATTTGCAGATGACCACGTGTTCACTTATCTGCATTATGTGATGGTTTTGAAGAGGGCTTCCCAGGAACATTTAAATTATCTAAATGTTTTCATCTGGCTGCAGAAGGTTGGTTTAAGTTTTAAACTAAAAAAACACCCAGATGTAACATGTTAAGACCTCAGATGCAGTACTTGAGCCATATAATATCTTAGGTTGATGATCCAGCCAAAGCAGGTACTGTGAGCACATGGCTGGCTGTGATAGCAGGAAAAGCAGTGAGAAATAATCTGCACCTTACTTCCTATTAAAGATAGTTCATTCCCAGTTTTGCTTTCACATCTGAAATCATCTATCATCTCCCTTGGAAAGGGAAGACAACTTGACTGGACATTAACTTTTTTGGAAGCCTTTGTTGTGTGTAAATCCAGACCGACAACCCCATCTGTAATAGCCTGTCTTGTGCCTGTACAAGATACTCCATATACATGGAGTACTATGACTCGTTCCGACACTTGCAAGTTTCTTATTGACTTTTCTAGATAGGTCAAGTCTTAAAGTTTGGCTCTAAACTTAGGTGCAGTATTCAATGTTGGTGAAGCAAGTTTGTGTATATTCAGGGCTTTGTTCTATACTCCGTATGAAAGATGAGAGGGTTGGCAGGTCTATAGCAGATCCAAACAACTGTGATAACGAAAGAAATGCAGTGTCAAAAGTTGTTTGCAATAGTTTCTTCTAGCAGCTATATACTTTCTAGCACTTATATTTTCGGTGTTGATGCATAATAATAATAATAATAATAATAATAATAAAGAAAGACTTATACACTGTGAATTAAAAACTGAGTCTGATGTCTCAGAAAAACTATTTATAAGAATGAATTCCCTACAATAATAGCAAAGGCTCATTCCAAATCAGCTTGGGGCAAATATTCTGCTACTGTAAACCATGCAAACTGCTGCTGTTCCAATTGCTCTACCAGCAAAAAACTTATCCTGAACTCTGATTTCTGAGACAGTACATTTGAAAGATTGGCTCACATTAATAGACCTATAGATCTTTTGAGCCTTGGAAGGAGAGAATATAACTGTGCCTATAGGTTTAAAAACAGAATTCAAAATGATAGGATGGTAAGTAGGTGGGATAAAAGGAAGAAGAGATATAGACATAAGGAAATGAGTTAGAGAATAAAGGAAAACCAGAAGAATTTTAGAGGTAAATTACATGGTGTGATGAGAGAAATAAGAATAAAAAGAAGGCAAAAGAGAGTTGTGAAGATGGTAGAAAAGATACAGGAAGGGACAAAAGCTTGGCTTAGTAGAGAAATAATTGTAAAGAAAGGGGAGAGATGAAAGGAGTGATCAGTGAAAAAGAGGTAGTTCCTGCAGCATCATAATAGACCTGGCAGTGTGCTTTATATGAAGCTGTGAAGCCAAGCTGAAGTACCGCACAGACTGTAGCTTACACTGCGTGAATCATATGCTATTAAATTCAAACACAAACACACTCATATCCCACTATATGAATACCTGCACACACAAATTTTCCAGCAAAATGAAACTCAAGGCATTGACTGCATGTGGGCATAAAAAAATAAAATTGTTCAATCTTTGATGACATCTTTTGTTTTTCCTCTCTCCAAAAGCGCATTAACACTCTCTGGAGCACATTTTCAACTACAGGGGTTACTGCCTACAAGAATATGAGACTCACTATGAGATAACAGAAAGAACATTTTGTGATTGTCAAGACTTATGGGATGTTTAGAGAAAGGCCCAAGTCAGGAAAAGGGATCAAAGTAGACAGAGGACAAATAAGCATGGGAAAATAGAGGAAGATTGGGTTGAAAGAGACCGGTTATGTTTAAATAGACTGAAGATGATTACGCATATCCAGCCATGTCCTTTGTCTAATCAGCTCTGTCTGTCCTGTTTTCTTAGCAAATTCCATTTCTGGCTATTTTACTGGGTGAGAGCACTCTCAATCTGCATGCATGTGTACAAGGGCGTGAGTACCAGCCACTGGAGTTGGACTACAAGCCCATGAGCCTGGATTGCCAACAACTGGAGAGATTGGAGTATGCGTGGGTATGTCAATGTGTAATTGCTGGTAAACTTCAAGCTGGACTAGCCAGTGAGTAGTCTGAGTGTCCTGGGAGCAATGTTTTGGAGCCAAACATAAGTCTGGGCCCAATACTGGAGAGACTAGAGGGCTGGAGCTGGTTATTTGAGGGACCTGGGGACATGGAGCTGCAGCAGTCTTGTCTCTATTGGGCTACCAAATTCAGCAGCTTCTGGAGGTGATGGTGATGGTATATAGCCCACAGCAGATATTCTCCAAGGGAGGTGGCTGGGTGCAAGACAGAGACTTAAGAATGTACTGTGCTTATCTTGAATGAGATCTCTTTTGTACTGCATCTAGCCCAGTCGTGATGGTCTCTCCCAGTGCTAACTTTCAGCCTTGTCCACTCTACAATAGTCACATTCTCCCCAGCAATCTCTGAGTCATTTGCCTCTACTGTCTTGTTGACATACACGTGCCAGAGATGAGTAGTACCTCAAGGCTCTTAAATCTGCTGACAAGGAAGGACAGAAAACAAATCCTTTTGAAGTACCTGCTTCAAAAGGATGAGTTCAGTGCTGGATCACGACATACAACATCTGACCCCTCCCAGAGTGTACCTCTCCTGCAGCAGCACTAACTCACAATGTGGCAGAAGGAAAGGATAACAGGTATATTTTTAAAAAAAAATGTGAGATGAGATAATTGTAGATCTTCTTTCTGTGTTTCCCCACTGCTGCCAGGACATACTGGGACCTACGTATTGCTTGGGCTGAAGCTTGGGCTTTGGAGTTTGGTTCTCTAGGAGCAGAGTTAAAGATAATAGCTGTGTTGAGCAATGATAAATTCCCCGCTTCATGAAGGTATTAAAGGTGGTGAAAGTTCTGATAGTCCAAATAATGAGTTTGGCCTTTCTCTCTCTTTTTTTTTTTTTTTTTTTCCTTGAGGTTCTTTCCAATATTCCTTCCTGTATTTGTCATCTAGATGGCTGTGCACATTGACAGGTCTGAAGCCTGTGAATGGTGCCCAAAAATGTCTATGTTAGTCATAGACCTGTCCATAGGAAGAGCTATATTCACCCAAGATCATTATAATAGATGAAAATTTATCCTAGACCCAGCTGTGAGACTTTCAAGATGGAGGCCATTTAGGTCATCATATCAGATCCAGCCATGGCTCAAGCCACACCTATGCACTCACCACGGAGAGACTCTATTGATGATTATCTGACCTTTGGATCTCTGTCTGTATTTTCACTGGGTGCTGAGATACCATAGCGGTATTAAAAGCTCAGGGGCACTTCATGTGTGGTCTTTCAGCTGCTGATATCCACTTGCAGAAAATTGTGACTTTAGTGCTTGGAGACATCAACCGGTGACCATGCAAGTGACCAGAAAAACAATATATATATATATATATATATGTGTGTGTGTGTGTGTGTGTGTGTGTATACATATATATATATGTGTGTGTACATATATATATACACATACACATATATATATCAGTTCCTGGAGCTCTTCTGGCTGCGTGTTTTTCACAGTCTTTTGTTCCCTCTCTTCCCCTCCTCTTTCTTCCAGTAATTATTGTACTGGTACTGTTAGCTCAGGGGGAGTAGAAAGAGAAGGAAAGAATTCCTTTTTGTGCTACTCTGTAGAGCAGGAGCTACAGTGTCCTTCAAAGATACACCTAAAGATTTTCATCCTCAACTGAAAAAAAAGAATGTTTTTCATCCTCAAGTAGCAGATACAGATAGCTGACTAGAAGAAGAAGGTAGATGTGGATTCCACAACTTGAAGAATTTTGCTAATATATAGCACACCTTTCTGTTCAGGACATGTCAGAAAAGATTTAAACAGAAAGCTCAAACACACTATACAAACAACAAGCATGCATTTTATATAGACAATCCTAAAAAAAATAGATTAATTTAGAAAGAAAAGTAATTTGGGGGTGTTTTAATTCAATATTAAAACACAAGTTCTTAACACATCTTTCTCAAGAGACCAGTTAGGAAAGATGAAACTTGTTTTGTTTGGTATGCATCTATAACAGGAACAAGAACTCCACGAAAAATCTTTCTGTATTTCTTTTAGGCTAGGCTGCCTAGGAGACTGGAAAAGATTCTTTTCTTCTTTTAGCCTAGAAAGTCAAGTGAAATCCTGAGTATTTGGTCGATCACTGCATCAAATTTTGCATCAGTTTAACCAAATCAGGAAACAACTGAAATGGTTAAAAAGTAACTTTTATTTGTTTAATTTGCCTTGATTCCCCACTGACTAAACTAAGATGATACAGGGCTCCGCACATTTTGCTTTATAATTTTCTAAGGTGATCTGTTGAATTTGTGTGATTTCAGTATGCAGAGAGGGCTATAAAGAGAGAAGATGAAAGTAGAAAGCAATTGGATTGCTAAATTTGTGAAATGTAAAAGTAAGATGAGTGACACTATTTTAATTTCAAGCCTTATGCACTGTGTGTACAGGAAACAGTGTATTTTATTTATATGAGTGTGTTAATTTTGGTTCAGAAGTTAATAGCATAATTCTCTTTGTGAGACCTGTCAAGCACTGAAACTACATCATCCCCTGTGGTGTAATAGGAAAGGGGGACTGTGAACTCAGGAGAGCCATTTCTCTAATATTAGCAAATTTCATCCTTATGTCCATATCACAAGTGAATCTTTTTTCCTAGCTGCACAGTGTATTGTTGCTTTTGAGGAATGCTGTGATTTGCCAGCTTGCAAATACTGTTTTTAAAATGTCTCTGGAGAGTACTTTCTGAGAGTCCTTCTATGGATACATTCTTGCTCCTTGTAAACCCCTGAAACACAAAAGTACTTCAAAAGATGTGATGCATGGCACCTATATTTTGCCTGAACAATTCCCAAGTTCCTCTTGGTGAAAATCGACATATTATTGTGACATCCCCTCAGCCTCGCCTGAATTTGGCAGGCTTTTATGCCCCTGAACATGTGTGTGTGTATGGCACATATGCCCACACAGAGAAGCAAATAATTCTGGAAAGACTAGGAAATCAATTTCTAAAGCCAGGAATTGTGGGATCCAATTCTGCCTGTTCACAGGAACTGTAGCCTAGCTAGAAGTGGAGATCTGGAAACCAGGTGACCTGAGTTGCATTTCTGTCTCTGCTGCCAGATCATTATAGTCCACACGGACCTCCTTTTTGTCTCAGATTTTCCTCTGTAAACTGAGAGTATTTAATGAAGAGCTTTCATATCCTAGAATGAAAGACATTGAAGGCAAAATATTAACAGCTAATAAGGGATAGTGATGTTAACCTTTTTTACTATTATGACCTTCTGAATGCAGTATGAGGAGGAACGCCAGAAGTTTGTTTCGCTGTAAATTCTTCCTCCTATTTCTCTTTCCAGATGGCTGGACTGCAATCACCAATTAAAAACAAAAAGAACATTAAGGAAATGAGAGAGGGAGAGAGAAAAAAAGGAAAAATATCTACAGAGCAGCAATTAGAAAATTAGCAATTAGAAAAGAGACAGCCAAAATAGGTTCATGATGGCAAAGATTCCTTCATGGTTGAAGAATGTGTCTAAGGTGAAACTTTTCTACTATGGAAGAAATTTTGTTAATAAATGCCCCCCCTCCAATTCTCTCCTCCTGAAGATAATGTGATGAAACAAGTAGATCTGATATAGTCTGCGAACAGCTGAGCAATTACAGCTGAGCAGAGGAAGTAAGGAAAGGTCAGCCTACTTATGAATCCTGTGTGTTCCTGGCTCACACAGAGTTAAATATTTGAACTGCTGTTTCTGTCTTTGGAAATTTCCCACCAAGTCTCCCAGGAGACATGTTTGCAAGAAATTTGCATAATCCTAGTGTAAACTAGTTTAAAACAATAAAGAATTGAAACTATTTATAAACCCTTGTATGGCTATTCTGTAGCTCATCAAATCTTTTGCCTATAAGGAATTTTATCCAAAAGGCTCTTCATGCATAAATGCATATGATTCGCCACTGGTTCAGTTAAACATGTGGACATTCTTCTCATGCTTTAGAAATGAGTTACGTTGATTTACCACTGTAAGCTAAACTGATTATAAAAATATTAAAATGGTAGAGCCCAGGACCAGAATTTAGGAAATATGCAAAGTAAGGTATAATATGCATACGTTTCAGGCTTTCATTACAAGATTACATCATGTTCTTTCCAAAGATGCCCCCCACTCAGAGCATGGTGTTCAGTTACTGGCAAGTTTTACTATGTTCTGATTTAATCCTCATTGTTCAGTGTGTGGTCCCAGGCCCTGCTTTACTGATCTCTGTTCAGTCCTGTGTACAAATGTGAAGCTATCAGTCTGTGTGTAGGCTTTTTTATGGAACATATTTCAGGAACATCAGAGCACCAAGTTGAGAAGGCTGATTTAAAATAAATAGATAAATAATTGCATTTGTGGCACTCCCAGTCTTCAAAGTGCAGCTCCCATTTTCTGGGGGCTCACTTCTGCAAACCAGGACAGGCCTCTCAGCTTCGGCATACAGAGGAAGAAGGAATGCACAGCTAGTGACCACCCCCAAAGAAAATAGCTAGTGATTTGACAAGCATTGCTCAGGATGTATGTAGCAGAAGCAGGGCTCGAATGCAATTCTCCAGGCTAGCTTTCAGCTCTCTTGAGTCACAGCAGATCCTCTTGCTTACTCTCTTCATCTGTCATGTTTTTGTTCCTCCTGTTCCTCCAATTTGTTTTGCAGGTTTTGTCTTCTTCGGCAGTTGTACAAGATCTGGTAGACAACAGCTTTCTTATTTCTCAGCCCCAACTTTGTTCCTAAAGCACCATCAATCTGTGTATTGCATGAAATGAGGCGCTTTGAGATAGTGTATGGGCATGTTTAGAACTAATCATTGCAATGTCCATGCACAAAAGGACTAAAATGAAGTTTCATGACAGTTTTAATTTTGGTGTCTCCAAACTTTTTAGTATTTGACTTTACAACCTTAATGCTCTTTTAATGTAGTTTTTATATAAATTTCCTTGGTTTTTAAAACAGCAAGCTGGAAGTCCAGGAATTCCTTCACATGAAACAATAACAACTCTCACATGAGCCATCAGCAGGGCTGATTCCTGGGTTCAAAGGCAGGTCTGAAAAATGCAAAAGAATCACAGAGGTCAAATGAAATGGGTTTGTTTTTTTTCTGTCTTTTATGCAACATTAATTTTGATTCAAACTGAAAAGAATCTCTATACAAGATGTTAATCTGCATGAAAAGATCAGAATCCCTCATTTTCAAAGTGTTTGAATGAACCATTTGGATTTCCCTAGATTTTTTCCAATACTAAAATAGTTCCGCAGTTTCAACATGCACTGCAGTTTTTGGTGGTGCTTTCTCATCAGCAAGACCCAATTTCCATAATCCTCTGTGCCCTCTGTCCTTTGAAATAACAGCACAGCTGGTTCTAGTAGGAAGTGACCGCTTTTTATATGATCTAGAGAAGGAGGAGGCAAACACTTTGCTGGTAACTAGCAGTTTGCTAATCGCAGCACGAGAAATCTTGTTGGCCAGAGGTGCACCCCAGCCATTCTCACTGGCTGTATAGCTGAACCTCATTTGAGCAAATTTGCAACAGCCCCCTTGTCAGAGCAGTCAGTGTCCACTGCCCAGCCTTGAGGATCCATTGTCACCCCTTGCCACCCTCAGGCTGTTTTGTCTCTCTCCAGGATGGTGAGACAGGGCCTGCCTGGCCCCACATGCAACAGGCAATGTGCAGTATGACCATTTTCCTAGCATGATACCATTTGCTCAAATGATTACAGTCATTTATTTTTCTTTCCCCCTCCTGTCTTGTCCCTGACCATCTAGTTTGCCCTTGCCCTGTTCCCATCTGCCCCTACAATCTAGTTCCCTCATCTCCACCTCCTAATCTCAGTTTGCAGATGGTGACAAGCTACTTCCTTCAGTCCCAACTTCCCCTTCTATTTCTAGTCTCCTGCCTTATCCCAATCCCACCTCTACCCTCTCCATCTGAGCTCAGGCTACTGCCCACTGCTTCTCCCTCTTCCTTCATCTCAGTCTTACCTCTCTCTCCTACCTGGCAACTGGTCCCAACGCACCACACCCCTCCTTTTCCTTCTCTCAGTCAGATATTGTCTTCTTCCTCTTCTGCACTGTCCTGGTGCCAGCATGGGGCTGTCTGAGTCAAAGAAAGGGCACTCCTTATTTCTTGTGCCACAAATCACATAGACTTTTGTTAAAATTAAAAGCTAGGAGTCTGGGTGCAGCCCTGGTCTACAGCATGCTCAGGGCTATTGTTGCCAATTTGTGACAAATTGCTGCAGGCTGCCGGTAGATCACAGCTTTCCCAGGGTGCATATTTCAATCAGATTCAGGGGTCTTTTCGTAGAACTCGTAGAAGACCTGGGCATAAAAGGCAGAGCCACTTTTAAATTTCCGGTTACTGATCCTAAACTTGGAGGCACCAATTTATTGGTAAAATTTCTGCTATTAATGTTGAAACAGTGTATTTTTCTTCTTATAATCTCTTACAAGGGATGTAGCTGATTTTTTAAAATTATTATTACTATTTTAAAAAAGATCAAATAAAACCAAAGCAAAACCTCACCCTGGTGAGGCAGAGATCTTGTTTTGAAAATTTCTGAAATTGCTGAAACTCAGCACATTCTATTAAAAAAAAAGAGAAACTTGTAATAGGAAAAGCAGAGCAACGTTTAACATAGTTGTCCTTTCCAACTCTGGCTATAATAGTTCCATTTGGCCCTGAGATGAGATGTGGTCCATTTCCTGAGATGAGGGAAGTGGAAAGACAAATGGCACATCAGATTGTAAATTCAGTTTATGCTGGGTTATAATGCTGCACTATCCTAAGGTACAAAAGACCAGATTCTGGTTATGCCCAGCTGTGATCACTAGTCTATGCAATATTGAATAAAGACTAGAATGAGTAGGTTTCTTCCATGCCACTGTGGCAAGTTATGGGTTGCTACTTGTGAAGCCTGTTGGATCATTACCTGGCAGCTCCAGAAAAACTTTTCCCCTTATGTGTACTTCTCTGTGGATTTTGTGGATTTTCTGTGGATTTTGGAAAAATATGAATGTGTCTAGAAGTAAACTGCCCTTTCCAAGGTAAAAGGAAAGAATTGCTGGTCTATTGTGCTTCCTGTCTATCTTGTGACCTACAATTTTAAGAAAAGCAAAGCCTCCGTTGCTCAAGCTGTGCTGTGCTGAGAAGAGTGCATATATCTGTATGTGCATGTGTGCGCATGTCTATTTACATGCATACGTGCATGAATGTGATTGTGCATGCAAGAATATGCGTGATAACATCATCCAGATGCCAGACCGTACTGTTGGATTATGTCAGTCTCACCCAATGAAGCGCACTGGGCAAATGCTAATAGTTAAGAGCTAATAAACACTACGCTAGAAGGTCAGTGCTGAATCGTTTGGATTGTGCACATGGTTCTCAGATACTTTCCCCCAGTCTTTCTGTGTTGCAGTAGATAGGCTGTGCGGCAGCAGATATCCCTGTAGGAGGGATTTTTAAAGCCTTGCACTTTACTGAGTCAGCTCAATATGTTCAGAAAGAAACAGCCCCAATACAGCTATATTGCCAGAAAACAGACTTCACAGGTTTCCAAAAGATGCTCACAATCAGATATCACAAGTCTTTGATATGGTTGGCTCAAGGGAAAATAGAGAGGAAAATATGTATAGAGGTCAGAAATAGGAGAGCATATGATTCTTTATCTACTTAATTTTACTTCTCCAATATTTTCTCTGCCTATGCTTTCTTATGGGTCGCTTGTAGATGAAGTATAATCAAAGTAGATGTAAGGCTCTTCCTGTCTTGACAGTACCGTCTTTATGTAAATTGAGTAAAAATATCTGGGTTACTTACATGACAGTATGCTCTACTTCACTGTATGCTCTACTTCGGCCACTTGTAGCAGTTAATACACTGAGGCCTTTGTTGGTCATATCACGTCCCACCTTGACCCTTCTATGAACAGTTAAGAGTTTCTGTTGAGAGAGTAGATGTAGTTAGAAGTTCACCACACTATGCTGGACAGGAAACTGTGAAGAATGAAGTCCTTGAGACTGTGGGGTCTGGTGAAAGAAATGTGTGGGGTCAGTAAGGAAAATTATTTTGTGTTAATCTCCAACTATTAGTTTAATCTGATTATTTAATATTTTAACTTTTTTAAAAGTATGGGTCAACATCAAGAGAAAGAAAACACTTCCCTTTCAAAATAAAAAAACAAATTTTTCATTTTGGAAAGGCTAAAATCATTTTTTTTCTCCACCCTGTTCTTATCTTTAGGAGTCACAAAAAATTGTGACTCAGCCTGTATCTGTAATTTGGGGAAAGATAATTGTATTGGACTGTGGAGGCAGTGAATGGATGAGATTGATAGCTGGTTGTGAGGCTCATTAGGTCTAAGACTGGAGGATTAACAGGGTAGTCAGGCACCTCTGAACTCCTAGGACTGACATGAAAAGGACTGATGACCCCTTCAGATGTGGTCTGTGTGAAGAAATGACTTAGAGCTATTTAAAAGTTCAAGGCAACTTAGTATTTCCAGCTACAGAGGCAGCTTGGGATGCACATTTGGAATGAGTTCTTATGTTTTCTTGCTGTCCCTCTAGAAGAGATAGCCTTCCAGCAGGTCTCCCTTTTATGCACTGCGTTTTGTTCTAACATGGGGATTGTATTGGGAGTAAGCATGTTGGTATGGAGTCTAGAAATTATTTGTTTGGACCAAGGTAGATGGGAGCACATGCTGGAAAGACCTCATATGAATAAGAGGTTCTTGTAGGATGAAAAGTCTTTGAGGAAGATTGGCCTGAGTTCACACAGAGAACTGGGGACTCCTAAAGGAAAGATAATGAGCAACTGAGGTAAAATACTTCTGTTTCACAGTGCAGTTTTAGTAGGAAGAGTCTGCCTTTGTCAGTGATCCAAAGATTCACTCACTCCCAAGACTGAAACAATATGTCCATGAAACAGTTTTCAACCTTTATTTATGAAGCTAAGACGGCCAGTGGGAATCTGGCATTAGAAATTACGTAACTAGTCCTGGAGATGGGAAAATACAGCTCAGTGCTAATGCATACATGTCAGCAGCTGCAAATTAACCCAAGAGCATAGGAAGATTCTGGTTTATGCCACAGAAGTGCCTGACCCCATCAACACCAGTAAAGGCGCTCTGTGCTGCTAGGGAGTAGCAAATGAAGTGTGCATTCCTTAAGGGTAAATGCCCTCACTTGATATAAACTCTGTAGAGCAGGCCATTTACTGCTTGTAGGGGATCTGACTGCACCTTGAGGAGATATTTCACCCACTAGCAATGTGGTCAGGTTCAAGGGCTCTGTTAGTAATTTTATAGATTGTAAAGTCAGGAGGGGCTTTAATATCCATTAGTTTGGCCTCTTACATACCTCATACCAAATAATATCACCAAGGAAATTTTATTTTTTATTTTATTACCAACAATCTGCAGCTGAACCAAAGTATATCTTATAAAACAAACAAACAAACACACAAAAACTCAATCAACTTTGATTTTAAGACCACTGATGGAGAATTTACCACATCCTATGGTGATTTTCTTGCAAAATGCATTTTCTTGCATGTGAGGTTTTTCACAGGTTTTGTATTTCTCATTTGCACTTTTTTGTCTTGACATTTTTTGTCTTTTCTTGCTAGATGCAACAACTTTCTCGTAGTGAATATTTTCTCTCTGTGGTGGTAACTAAATTATGAACAATCTGCTTCTGCACCACTTTACACTTTAAACCAGATTTAATAAGTGTGAAAGGTCTGACTTTGAAAGTTCTGGCATCTGAATCTGTCTTTTAGGGTCCGTTTACCGTGGCTTTGTCCCTCCTACCCCAGTACGCTCTCATCCCACTGCTGCAGTATAACCATGCCACCAGAGGACCAAATCTGGCAATACCAGCAGCAACTGCTGGGCTTTCTGTGTCAGAGAATCACAGGAGCAAGAAGAGTTTTTAGTTATTCAAATTTTATTTGTGATTCCAGTAGATGTTCTTCAACCTGTTCTGGGGGATTTCAATATCAGGTCATTAGATTGTTTGGTACACCCTTGTCTACTCTTAATTTTTGACCTATCCAATCCCTTTAAAACAAAGATCCCTTTAAAATAAAATCCCTTTAAAAACAAAGCAGAAAAGTCCATCCATAACTGACCTTGTTCCTTGTGAGGCATCGTGCTCCTCCTTTATCTAACAGGGATGTCATAGACTCATGATGGTGGGATATCATGGGAGATACAGACCACAGGAGTCATTTAGCTCATGGTAAAGACTAAATATCCCAAATTATAATGGTTTTGATGCATTTCTGAGCCTCAGAAATTTACAGAAAATTACGACCAGTTGCCCCCAATGAAATGTAATCCCTGTTTTACCAACCAAAAAATCCATGGCTCTAAATACCTCTAACTTGGTGTTTTTCAATGTAAAAAGGTCAGTTCTGTATATTTGCCTACTCTTACATAAAAAAAGAATCAACTCAGCAGAAAGTCTCTAGCCACCTGCCCATACACCATATCTGCAGTGAATGTTGGGAATGGGTGGACAGCCAGAACTTTACTGTCTGAGCTAACAATACACCTTGTCAGAGTGAAAATCTGGGGAATCTGTGCTATTCAAGATGCACTATTTTGAGCTTTCTGGTTGCCAGAAGTTAATGTTGGTTAAATAGTTTAGTTATTAAAATTTCCTTCAGAGATTTTGAAGGGCAGAATTATTTTGTCCTAGGTAAAAGCCAAGTCAGGTCACTTGATTTGGGTACACAACATTCCTACGTAGTTTCAAATAGCTGCTATTTGCTATATAAGCAGTTACTGAGTGCTGTCCCCTCTCTTGTTAAGATTTTAGTATCTGCCTCCTCTTCTCTGGATAACTCTTAGTGACTTTCTTTTAGTGTCTACTTGTAAGAAATATTTTGTCACAATCAGAATTTAAATTCTGGATCTCTTGGCTGAAAAGAATTTAAATATCAATCCATATAATTCATAATTTCTCTTCAATTTAATTTTAATCACAAGCAACTGACTTATCATCTGAAAGATTATCCTACATTTTTGTATGATTCAGAAAGTGAACAATATAAGTGACTATATTGCCTTCTCCCTGTGTGATATGTATTTCTAGTCAACCACAATCAGGAGCCTGAAGTTTAAAAAAAAAAAAAATGGAAAAGGCAAGTCTGTTAATCCACCATGACATATACACCTTGATTTTATTTTATTGGAGGGATTTTATAAGGGCTATTATCTCCTGGTTTACATAATCCAATACTTCCCTTAGGGCAATCAAAATTGAGATTCATATGACTTGGAGTTTAAAATCCAATGCAGCTGGCAACACTGGGATTCAGATTCATGACCAAAAATGCAATCCTACTGCACACACACCAAGAAGAAAAAAAATATATAGAGAGAGAAGCAAAAACCTTTGTGAAGTGATCTATCATATTGTCTGAGCAGGAGTGTTTGAAAACTGGTATCATTAAATGAGTTGAAATTTCAGCTAATTTGATTCAAAGGTTGCATGACCTCTGCTAAGTGAGGGACTCCCTTTCCCTGCTGTCTTGTCTGTTCTTAATAATTTAGTCAGCAACAAGGTAAGATCCAAGAGTGACTTTTTTCTGCTACAAATATGACTTCAGTCCAAGTATTTTAGCACCTGAAATCAAGTGAGGATAATAAATGTCAAAGAAATATTTATAGCTTGGTATATGGAGAATTTCCAGTTCCCTATACTGCAAAAACACACATCCATCTGCTAACAGCATTAGAGGTACGTTTTAAAAACACATAGCATCTGAAAATAGAAAACTGCCGTGTACACAGATAGCTGTTGTATTTAATATGTTAATATTAACATGATAATTAAATTAGAAATTAATTATCTAGCCTTGGAAAGATATTTTTTCCTGGACTCAAGCCTGCATAGAAATTCAGACTGAGCTCAGTGCCTCTTTCACACTCCTCTGTGTTCTCTCTGGCCAGTACAAAAAATTATTCTTCAGGGCTTTGTCTAGTTTTAACCAATGGAAGTGAGGGAAACAAATATTTCCTGACATTAAGTCTCTATTTTCCTTCTTTTTTAAAGTGTTTCCTTTAATGTTGGCTTCAAAGGAAGATTCTTTCCCAGTGAACTCAGGTCTCTCAGACCTGGAATGTTTACTGGACTGTATGCCTTTTCACCCTTAGATTATGATCTGAAATCCACCCTCATCTTACAGTAACTGGAAAGTGCAATTGGAGCATATGTTCCTGCAGATCCACGTGAAACAGGTTGACTTGTAGACCCATTCTGAATGCGCACACGTGCACACAACAAATATAGCGTATTCTTTCCATTGCTGAGCCAAGAGCTGGTGGAAGTTGAAAAATTCCCTTGTGACTTGCGGAAGCACTTCCAGGCAGGAGAAGTGTCAGGCAAAAGCAGGGTGAGGGATCTTTTGCTGTGGCTGCATTGGGTGTGAATGGGTATATCAAATGCATTGATTTTCATGCTTCCTCACCCCCTGGCACCTCTCACAGAAATGAAAAAGAAGACACACTCTAGGAAAATAAAGATCTTGGCAGAATGGGGATCTCTTTTATTTAGAAAGGATATTTGAATGTAAGGTTTTCTTCTGACATCCAAGGTACATAACTGAGTAACTTTCTCACTAATTAAGCGTTTATCTTCTTTGGTTGCAATGGAAGTTGGAGGTGGGGCACCATATAGGAGTCTGGATGAAGTGAAAGAACAGATTTGTTGTGCTGAACTGATTTTAGCCCGTGGAGGACACCTGGGGTCTGGGTTGTGAATGAGGAAAATGGTAGGCAAGAGAGGCAAATGGTGGAGTTCAGTGCTGTAGCCACTCTCTACAGCTGATCTCAGGGCTGTGAACCTCATCTCCATGTCAAACCAGTCCAACATTTGGCAAGTCCAGTCTCAGACATGGCAGATAACATTGCACTGTGGTTAAATGTGACATGTGACTGCTGCTGTCACATTATGATATTGCAGAGCCCGGGTTACATGTCTCCAGAGTATGTGTGGCAGAAAAAGCTGGCAGCCTTTTCTCTTCCTTGTAGGAGGAATGACGACGTCCTTGTTACTTGCCCTTCACAGGGAAAGAGGGAGAGATAGGGCAAGAAAGACAGAAGTTCAAGTGCTGAAAAGGACTCGAAGTTCCAGAGCTGTCAGTGTCAAGTCCCCAATGCTGATGTGTCAGTGCTTGTTCACAAAATGTCCTCAGGATCAGGTTCAGAATTTCAGACAGATAATTCAATGATCCTTGCTTCATCATGTGGCTTTCATCGCGTCAGAAAATCTGTGTCAGTCTTCAAGTGACGCTGGTCACTTGTGGTTTGTTCTGGGAGGATGTGGCAGTGTCTTTTAAGAGAGCTGAAGCCTTCATTCTTCATTCATCATTTCTCACTCCACATATGGTGAGGAAATTCCAACAGGCACTTCATCAGTCTTTTCCCTGAGGATCTAGGAGCAATTACAGCACGTCTGCTCTGTTACTCACTGGTCCATCATTTTTACTAAACAGTTCATGAGACAGGTGGAAACCTCATGATAAAACTATTAGCATCTGCTCTTCTCCCTCCCTCAGATAAAACAGGAGAACTGCTGGCACAACTTTGCTCTGCATTTTTTCTAGAATGAATCAAACGTGTCTGTTGCCTATTTTTTGGGTGTCAGAAAAACCTCCTAGGCTCCAAAGTAATTGCATAGGAAGGGTATTTGCACTGAGGACTGGCCAGGTTAAATCGTATAAATATGTCAGTAAGGTGTTTTTCAGAAATTTACATATGAAAGCTTAGTCAATGAGTTATCCCAGCTTCTTGCTCCATCTCTTGGTCATTTCTTCAGAGACTGCAGTCTCCTTGCAAAGCATTCCTCCTTTTTTTTTTCCCTGAGAAATTGTACTCTGTATGGATTACTTCCCAGTTGAAAGCTTTATTAATTAGCTATGCTGTATTTCAAGGCTTATAACACACTTCTTTGTGTGCTGTGCAAATTTGTGTGCCCCCCTCCCATCATTAGGATGGCTTCAACAGGCTACAGCAGCTTGGCAAAAGACAGCAGAGAAGACAGATCAACTTATTGCAGAATAAATATTTTTTTCTCTCCTCTGGGTGAGCCAGGCCATACCTAAAATATCATTTTCTAGCAAACATTGTTTCATGTGAAATTCAGCAGCTGAATGTGGGGCTTCATTTAATTTTCTGTGATCACAGTCACACAGCATAAAAATAATTGTGGATGCTTGTTTCAAGAAGTAACATAAGATTCTCTAAGCTCAAAAGCTGCAACACCAGGGCTCTGGTAAAGGGCTTTGCAATCCTTTCCTTGCTTTTCGCAAGCCAAGACCTACTCCACATCAGGCTGTAAACTTAGGGGGTGACTTTAAAATACATCATTCCTCAGTATGTGAGGAAGCAAACTTAGAATGTGCCTGCTGCAGGAATTTGTGTGGGTAAAATTTGATCACTCTGATGTTCATGGGAAATGAATGAAGAAGCAATATAAGCATGGCCACAGTGAATTAGTTTGTAAAGTTACACAAATTCTAGACAAAATTATTTTTTTCAGCTTTCACTAAGCTTTGCTGTAATCCAGTTGTGTAAAACCATCTGTTCTCTTCCACAGTAACTTTAATAAGTGCCATGGACTACATTGCAACTCCAGCTTATGGAGAACCTCTCAGCCTTTATTATGGTCCTTAGATGTGAGGAGTTCCAATCTTGCCAGTTTGCACTCAGAAAATTTGATGATGGTAGATCTGTCATCTCTCCTTGAATAAAATCACTCCTTCCTGACAGTCTTTCTCATATACTGTATTTCTTTGAAATACTAATTAAAAATGTGTTTTTTTAATAGTGAAAAGTTGTTTAAAATATTTTTCAAAGTTTTCATATAGCATCTTCTGGAGAAACTTTTTAATGAAAATCAAATTTTTTAAAAAATCAAATCAGATTTTTTTTACTTCAGTCATGTTGAAATTCCTGTTCAACTTGATTCCAAAAGAGAAGCACGTTTCATTTTAGTTTTTGCTCCTTAATTCTTTTCTCTTTCCTCCTGAAAAAAGGAAAGAATAATATGTGAAAAAAAGAAATACACAAAAAAGTCAGCAGAGCACAGGAAAATTTTTTTCTTATGATTTTACTATTTTCAAAGGCAGGAAAAAAAAAAGTGCTTGGTTTTCTCACTTTCATTGTCTTTTCCACATCTTCTAATATAAGAAAGAAAATATGTCAAAATACTTGTCCTTCACTTTCTCAGGGTTCTGAATTGTTAAAAATTCGTTCTAGTGGAGAATGGATGGGAAAGAAAGAAAGAAAAGTGAAGAAACAGAAGGAGAAAGCAAAAGCCTAAGTATCTAATGCTTGAAAACTACATAACAACAAAAGTTCACTGGAAATTAAAAAAAAAAAAAGTGTAAAAATGCCCAGAGTGAATTGATTTGGAGAGTTACATGTTAAAAATATATCTGCATATCAGGATTGCTTATAGGAAGATCCTTTTTGACAAATGTATATTTTTCGGGAAGAAAACTTCCTCCAGCTTCGTTGCTTTGATCTGAAACAGAAGTTTTAATTTTCAGGAACCCTCCTCTCTGTTAAAGTTTCTGAATCTTAAACCAGCACCTTCTCTATTTTATTTGATTATATATATGATGTACATTTCTGGAATGGATATATCTCAAAAGACCATTTCAGAGAGTACAGCATATATTCATAATATGCTGTCAGCTGGAGTGCTGTAAAAGACTTCTGCACAGAACAGCATACAACTATGCATAAGGCAGTCTGGAAAAAAACTTAACCAGAATCGCTAAGGGAAACTTCTGCTCTTACCACTACCATCATGAGGTCTTTACTTTCCGCAAAGTCCAGCAATGAGCTCAGTCTCTGAGGTCTTGTCTAAAAGATCTGAATGCAAAAACTACAAGATACTCATTTTATCTGTCTGAGGATAAACTACTTGATGAGTTCTGCTGGGATTTGAAGCTGTGGTTCCTGAAGTATATTTGCCTCAAACCAGTCGCTTAGTTTTCTAAACCATCCCTTGTACACGACCCACAGAAATCTTGGGGAGAGCAGTGTTTTGTCTGCTTAACGAAAAGTGTGATCCAGACAAACAATAAAAATGACTGCTTGGGCGGGGGGATATCTTTTGCTTGCCTGTATATTTGAAAATACTGGGTTGTGCATTTTGCAGCTCCAGTCCATTTTTTTTCTCCATTGGTCCTGGCAAATGTGAAGGTGCATTTTCAAATACTTGTGGTATTTTTTCCACAGTTGCTGCATTGCACGTAGTGTTCAGCATTTCACTGACTGGAAAATATCCAGAGCATGGCACAGGAAGATTTGGTTTTTTTTCATCCTTTAGGAGCAGGAAATGCTTTAATGGGGAGAATATCAAGGGCATTTTAGGCTAGTGGCTTCAGACCAAAGGTCAGAGCTGGTCTGATAGTCTGTCATCAGGAAAGGAGCCACTGAAAAGAAATCCCTATCTTCTCTAAACTGGATTGCCCTCATCTGCTGAGTGCTTCCCTTGTTTTATCTAGCGCATCATGCTCAGAGTCCATCTAGTCCGGCCTTCAGGCAAGGGAGTCAGAGGTGGTTGTGCTTAGGGGGCAATTCCTGTGCCTTTGTGAAGCTTTTCTCCACAATGACAACAATAACAGAAGATCTCCTTTCTGGTTTGGTCAAGGTTGGAAGCTGAGCTCATGTTTGTATATCCTGGCTGTTGAAATGGAAAGTGTGAATTTTACAGAAAATTAAAGCTGCAGAAAAGAATGATGAAGGGGGAGGATGTCTCTCTGGAGAAAGGGAAACTTGCAGACGGAGATCCCATTATATGCAGACCTCACAGTGTCTCCCTGGTCATTCATGCCAAGTGCAATGTGTGCTGTGTGTGAGGCAAAAGGCTTCAGACTTAGCCAAAGAAAGAGGCCTCAGCATGTGTTGCTGTGTTTAGCACTAAAGTCGGTATGGACCCTGGCCAGCTGCCAGTCACACTGGCATTACTGTTATTAGATACCATTGTGTTAAGCTTAGCACTTTTTGCAGGCCAGGGAAATTCCTTTTGTGTTTCCTGTACTCCTAACACATTTTAAAGAGTTTCAATTTCAGAGAGAAAAGGCGTAAGTAGTATAAACAAACTGCCAGCAACCAGCAGGCACAGGCAGGGAAAAAAAGGTTGAAATGAAATCAAGATGAGATCACCCTTGCTGTACTCACTGTGGATTGAGGTTCATTAGCTATTAGGCCTGGGTTGAAGTTTTATAAATAACTACAGAGGAAAAGTTATTCCCCCATTCCCTGAATCGCCTTTTGCAGAAGTACTATTAAATCACTTGAGAAAATTGAAAAATAGAAGTGGCTAATTAGAGCTACAGGGAACTGCACGTTGGTTATGCCAGTTGGCTTGTGTTGACCTGTTTGTGACTGGGAAGTCAGTGTGGATCTATTTTTTGGTACTTCATGATATTTTCTTTCTTTAAATTACATAATTTTATAGTCTAGAAAAACCCAGAAATAGTGGAAAAAATAAATAATAAGTGTGTATTCTCTCCAACATTCCTCCATGAAGTGACCCATGCCAGTCCCAGCCCTCAGTCCCAAACTCTATGCTAGCAGCTCTGCAAGATAATCTCTTAAGATACTTTCAGCTCTCACAGCAGGATTTGTAGAATCTATAATATTGGTCTTTTTGGTAGCATATTCTTTTTTAACTATTAAAACCTGGAGTAAAGTAAGCTAAGATGCAAGCTTTCAGAAATTTGTAATGCTGTAGGACTACTCTTAATATTTGGTGTACCAAGTGCCTTTAAAATGAGAAGACAGGAAAAGGTCTGAAATTACCGAGGAAGATTCCTGCTGGTACTGTCGATACTATCCCCAGTGTTGTATAGACCCTGTTGTGTTTTAATATCATTGCAGGGTCTTGCCAGCACTGTGAATCCATGCAAAAATTGAAAGCAAGGCAAGGCACAAATGTGGTAATAGCGGAAGTATATTTAAGATCTTGGCTTGTGTTAAGCTAGTCCTTTACCTTCCTAAAAGGCAAGCAGTTACTCCCGTTGTGGCGTGAGTGGGATGTTTCCAGAATTTTTCTCACCATGTTCTCCACTCTCCAATTTTATTGCTTGTCCTTTCTTAAGATCTACCTTTCTCTGTGTTTCCCTCTTATTGTTACCACTGTGACCTCTGAGTTTGTGAATTTATCCCAAGAATGGAATGAGGATGAAAGCCCACAGAAGGGCTAGGAGAGAGAAGTCCAGATAGTGAAAGTAACTGGTGACAGGTCCACAAAGAATTTATAATCCAATTACTGCTACCAGTCTTTTCACTGGTTCAAGTGATGAAGAACTAAGCTGTGAACCAATAATCCCCCTCCAGCAGGTGTCCCCTGGGTGTAGGCCACTGTGCTTCTACATGAAACTGATTTTCCCTACTTTTTAAATTCCTGCACTCTTTCTTATAATTTAGGAATATCCATAATAGAGAAAGAATGTCCTATATTTCTCTGCTTTCCTTGCTTCACACCTGTCAGCTTCAAAAAAAATGAGACGAGCATCCTGCACACGAAATCTTCTCTCTCAACTGTGCCTGGATTCATTTTGAGATGTGGCCTTTGTGCAAGCTGAAGGATGCAGGGGTCCTACGGCAAAACGGGCTTGTAATAATGAAAATAAAGATAACTTAATGTATACAATCTTGCTATCTGTATTAATATTGCATAAGCAGTTTCCAATTTTGTGTTATTAACTTTCTATCCTTTCTTTTTAATAGATTTAGAAGGGATGTGATTATAATTGCATTACAGAACAGAGTTAGGTCTATGTGGAAGTAATTTTATGCCTTGTCTGTGAGACAATTGTTCAAATGTAGATGGTGTTCAAATGTAGCTGGACAAAGATGCACATACGTAAGTGTTCATAGTTTGAAATACACTGTTAATTTCATGTATTTGAGTGCATGTAAGCTTTCAAACACAAACAATCTTAGAAAATTCTTATAAGTTAAAAAAAAAGGCTGTTTCCATGTTATTCTCTGCGGCACTTTAGGAAAGGCATGCTTCCCTTCCTGCTTTTTTTTTTTTTTTAATTCAAAAACAGATAAAAGGATGCAAAATGTCCAGTACAAATTCCACTGAATATACACAGGTTTTGATCCACTGGACAGAAATTTAAAATAGTTATAAATATAAGAGAAGAAATGCTATTTTACTGATTGTTCTATAGTTTTACCTGTTATGTTGCTATTTACAGTTGCTGTAAATCTGTACCAAATCTGAGACTATATTTGACCTCATATATACCAGGAATACCTGAGGAAATTAGGAATCACTGCAAAGTTTTGAAAAGGAAGAACTAAAAAGCAGCCATCTTCACGTAGCCTCAAAATTAAATTTGGCTGGCAGTCAAATCCATCTGTAGGTTGGAAAGAAATCCATGAGCAGACTGTGGATGCTGCATACAGCCTGCTGGAGAATGTTCTCAGCCATAAGGATGTAAGGGAAGAATGTTCCCGTGTTCCTGCAACAGGGTGGGCAGTCTAGGAGGGAAAAACAAATTCAACAGTCATTATTGCCTTTCAAAAGATGGATTTTAATGCCTGAGTCTACAGGTATTAGAGAGGAGTCAGACTATCTGTTTGACATAAATGTTGCTTTGAGCTGTTCCAGAGACGATAAAATTTTGCTCAGATCTGCTCAGACATGAACATTCCTCTACAGCATAGGGTGAAAGGCTGCGACAATGTAATACGAATGATGGTGGAGAATAAATGAAATTAACCATTTCTTTTCTAGCTGGTAATGATTGAAAATCAATTAGAAATAAGTAGAGCAGTGACAAATTCTATTAGAAAATCTTAAAACAGGAGCTCAGTTCAGTTCAGGTAATCAAGTGTTTAAAAGTGGCTAAAGTAATTTAGATTGTAATAGATTTCAGTTACAAAAAGAGACAGTGCAAAGAAGACTGAAAAAAAAGGCTATGCTTAGCTCAGCATGGGACTTCCCAGAGGTAGGTTATCAAGTCCAGGGAAGATAAACATGTCATGAAATTATTTCCAAAGTGTTTTTTAGAAACATTTATGTCCCTACCTTGAAATTGCTTTGCTGTCATTCCTAGTTATAAAAAGTTCAGTCAACCATTTAGAGATTGGAAATATTCCAAAATTAAATTAACAAGCATAGGGTACAGAAAATGAAATGCTAATGAAAATAATTTTCCAGTTAAAAAAGAATGCTGCAGAAATAGTTAACAAATGAGTTAATAAAAATCACTTTATGACAACAGATATTTTGGTTGACTGCATTATCTGTTGTACTTAATCTGATTTTTTTCTGGAATGCGGTTAGCCAGGAAAGAAAAAGAGATGGTAGCGTGCAGACTGTCACATCACCCCTGAGAACTGTGCATGAAGTCTAGGCAGGGTCTTTTTTTAATGGTGGACACAGAGTATGATACTTGCTGCTGTTTGGGCTTTGGAAGACTAGGGATTAGGCCATTTGGAAGTGGATGTATAGGAAGAAAGCCTAAGTACTGTTCAGTCAGTGAAAAGTGTGCCTGTGGAAATGGAGTTGGGATTAGGACCATTGATTTATGGCAGGAAAGAGGAAGGCAGGAAAGGAGGATGGAGGGAAACAGCAAGCAAGCTCTGAATGGAACAACAGGAGAGAAAAACCCCACAAGAACTGAAACTCTGTTATTTCAAAGTAAAGTGGAAAGAATTCAAACAAGATTTCAAACCATGGATATCAGTCAAATGGAAGATATGAGAGAAGTAGACTTGCTTTTAGTTTTGGCTTGGTTTGCAGTACTTGATGAATTTCATAGTTTTCCCTAAATTCAGGAGAATAACTATAAAATTACAGAGTTTGAAACATTGACATGAAAATGATCCTTTTTAGATGGTTGTTTATAATCAGATAGTGCAGAGGAAATTCTGGAAAAGCTCCCTAATTGGAATAAAGACTTCTTCGGTCTTCCCAGCAAGGTGCTTTTATTAGGGAGAGCAGAAGCTGGGACACTGAGGGAGACGTTGTGAACTTCTTCAAGAAGAAAGGGAAGTTATCAGTACAGTGAAGAATAGAGCTGAAAGAATCCAACTATTACAGCATTCTTTGTGATAGGAAAACTCCCTTTATCCTAAAACAGAGGCTTAGAGAAGTTTTTGGATTGGCCAGTAGTGTTGACAATTGTATTGGGAGTGACAGAAAAAAAAGATTGTTAGTACATCTGATGAACTTGGATACTCAAAAGAACTAAAAGTATAAAAAGATTTTCCATTACCCACAAGGAGAAAAATATTAGGGCTATAGCTGCTGCCAGATACTTTCTATGCTAGGTGCACCAGCAGGATTCTGGCAAGAGCCCCTCAAAATACAAACCACATGTTTGTGCATGTTCATTACTGTCTTTCAGAGATACAGTTTCTGTATGCTGAGATTGGGACTGTTTTTGGTATTCAAGGTGCTTCACTAAGACAGCAAATTTTGAATGGTATGGAGAGTGATAGGTAGTGCATGCACATGCTTGACCTAGGGAGAAGCAGATCATTACCAAGGCTCTTAGGCAACTTTAGGAAGAGCTAACATTGCTGGAGTAAAACTAGGACTGTGATGAGATGTTAAAGCAGCAAGACACAAAGATAGATCTCTGGATGGTTAGAAAAAAATACCAATAATCCTGCTACCAAGAGAATCCTTGGATCAGTGCAGTCCAAAGCAAGGTCTGCACTTAGCCCAGTTACATGAAGTGGCAACTACAGCTTACGGGCAGGCAGAGGCTTCCAGAAGACAGGGAACACAAACTTTTAACAATTGGCAATACTGAAAACGTTAATGAAGAGGCTGGAATCCCAAGAGATTATAACAGTAAACGCAAAAGTAAGTTGTCCACAGTTGCCTCCAAGAAGGGTATCAATATGGCTTTCCTATGCTAGTGTGGTCAGGATTGGAGATCAGTGGCTTGTATGTCATACACACCAACAAAAACAAAGTGTCAGCATGTTCAAATACAGAAGTCGACTTTGGCCCCATTCCACAAGTGTAAAATTTCACATCTTTATTTATGGGAGACCAGTGTTAACTGAAACTGGCCATAAAACCCTACTAGCATTGCCAAAAGGCACATGGTATTCTCACTCTGTAGAATACACACACTTATTTTTTAGCTACAAGTGTATGATTTGAAGCTTAAAGCCAAATCTGGGAAACATTTAGTGGTTTCAGAAACATTTTAGAACATTAACCAAAAGGGCAGTGGAGCAAAGTTCGAAATGTGATAGCATATATTATAATCTGATTTAAAATAAAACAAAGTAAAAACAAAAACCTAGCAGTTCTCAGATAAAGCATCAACTGTGATTGTTAAGGCTACTGCTAGAGATACTCTTCAAGGTAGAGTTCAATCTCTTCAAGCTACTCAAGTTAAGAGCTACACAAGTTAGGAGAGTCGCCAGGGTCTGTTTGAAGTTGAGATCTCTTTACAAGATGGAATTTTCTTTAAAGAAGTGAGGTTGTTGAGCCCTAATGTTCTGCAATGAAAAAAAAAAAAAAAAAAGAACAAAAATGCCATTGAAAAGTATAAAAGAACAGGAGACATACCCACTGTCAAAAGAATAATTGTTCTTATCTGTGTTAACTGGAAAAATACTATCTACTTGTCCTGCACTACTATTCTAACCAACATAAGATATGTTTAATGTATGCTGTGGCATTTAAGCAGCTCTCTGATTGAATTTTCTTTTACATGACATTACTGATGTAGCGAAGTCTGATAAACTAATGCCAATCTGTGGCTATAAGTTCAAGCAGTTATAAGCAAACTTTTGGTTTGGATGTTAACTGCTAATCACTGTGATTCCCAACAGAACAAATAGGTGGGGAATGGTATAAAAATTCTAAAGAAAAATGCCTAGTCAGACTCTGACCTATATTTATCTCTCTTAAATTGCGGATTGTCAGCACTACTTGTCACCCTCTGATGCTTTGCTGAGTAGAAAGGTAAAACCAGGAATGGCCCAAACTATTAGAAACTGATGTCAGAGATCCTAGAGACTTGCTAAAGAAATGAAAATGCATAACCGAAAAAAAAAAAAAAAAAAAAANGTGTGTGTAATTCTTCATGGTCTTGGGTATTGCCTGACCTCTTCAAAATGATGTGTTAATTCATGATGATAAGCAGTGATCACCTGTGATGGACAGACTCTACAGGGGGAAAGCAGACCAGACACCTTATCAAATTCCCAAAGAGAGTGAGATACAGACCACTGAACATGCAAGAAGACCACACAGGCAATAGCAAGAGCAAACTGGAGCACTGTAGCCCTAAGATATGGAATAACTAGAACAAGAGAGGTGACAGTCTCCTGCAATCAACATCACTGACATCCTGGTGCAACTTACAGATCCCAGTACAAGTGCCAGGGCCCTCAGAAACCTAACTTGTTAATCAGCTTAGCTAATAAGTTGATTTTAATGCTTATAATTATGCATTCTATTAATACCTGGCTTAATTTTAAGTCTTATTATTAACCTACGGCTTGGTAGGGTGGGCTACTGTGGGAGCACCAGCAGCTCACTTGCGAATGACACAAGGAACATTGTGCTTTCAAGATAAGAGTGTCTCAGGCTGCTGACTAAAGAAATAGATAGTTGTCAGCTGCTGCAAATGTACCTATAATAAAGCAGGCAGTTCCTGGACTAGACCATAAGTTAGGGGCTTGGCTGATATGACAAAGAGTTAGGGGCTTGGCTGATATGATTAGCTTGCAAGAAGAGCAGTGCCACAGTAGCTAACCATCTGGGTGGTACAAATGTAATTCCATCAAACACTAGGCCCCAGTAGGTCCTAAAAGAGTAGGCAAGAGGGTGCCCTTTGTTACAAGACAGCGGTCATCAGATGACTTTTAAAATGCTACACAAAAGAAATGCTGGTATCTTGGTATGTGGCTAATACCATGCTTTGGTGATGTGTGAGCTGCAGTTTTAGAAACATTGGGGATCATTTCAGCAGGAAACTTAGTATTCTTCACCTTTTTCCAAGCACCTAAATAACTTTAAAAGTCTTTCACCTTCTGCCAACTGCAACTATTTTATCAGTCAGTGTTTTATTGGAAGCTTCACTGCACTACAGTTTGTGACTGCTGAGTCCCTGCACTTTGTGAGAGCTAATTCACAAAGATTCTTGAAGACTACCACTCTGCTGGTGTCTTCTCATGTCTGACAAATAGTGTGCTTAGCAGCTGTGAAGGCAGCCAAAAAAGTTCCCAACAGTATGAAACAGAAGGCGATGGACCATGCACTTCAGAGGCAAATACAGGAATGGAAAGGGCAGCAGAGTCTGAGCATGAAAGCTGGGGAGGGGAGAGGTCAAAGTCTAGACACTTAGGAGCAAAGGTTCCTTTTGAATAGAGAAGAGGCCCTGGTGGCCTCTAAAATTACCATAAATATATGTTTACAGGAAGTGGCTGAACAGAACAAATCAAGTTAGGGCACCCAAGGGCCTTTAAAACTTAGAGAAATCCTGTGTTTATGAGGTAGAGGGGAATTGGTCAGAGCTGGGAACACTGGAAAGTTGTTGGTGAATGGACTGGTTTCAGCCAACCAAAGCTCTGGAAAAGCAGGACTTAGCTGACTCGTACAATCCACAGATGGGGGCCCAGAGCAGTATCCACACTGTGCAAAATATGCAGTGCATGGCCAGCTTCATCTGCTTGCAAAATAAATGGGAAAATACCCTCACAGGGGAAACCTTATATACACTCATGAGGCTCATTCCTGTGACAGTCTGTGCTCCCTGTACTGTTGAGCTTGTTCTCTTGAGTGCCTAAACACAGTGATCTAATACAAAAGGTCTTACCAAGTTGTCTGACTGCTCTTTTCAGCCATCCTACAGCTAAATGAGACTGGAGAAAAGAAGGAGAGGAAAGAAAAGAAAAGCAGAAGAAAAATGGAGCTTCCAATTACTGGCGCGCACATCTCCACACAGACTAAGCAGAAAGGGCTCACAGTTAGCAAACTACTCATTAGAGCCAAGGCATTAAGTCATTTCTCCAGGGAAGAATAAAACTGAACTCGGAGTCCAAAACATTGCCAGAAAAATGCAAGGAAGGGGGAGGGGAGAAGAAGAAGTGGGTTGGGAGAAGAGAGTAGAAGAGAAGATTGGGATAAAAAATATCAGGAAGAGAAAATGAATGACTGATAGGTAGGCAGGGAGAAAGGCAAGGGGGAGGGAAACAAGGACAAGAAGAAGTTAGAATAGTTGAGCTGTGGGATAGCTAAGGTGTTACAACACTTAGTAACTTCTCCAATTCTCTCTCTAGGCTGTGGAATACGGATTTGCCATGAGCGATTACTGCCCTGATGGAGAAAACAGCATGTACTTAAGTATTATTTTTTGGCTCTGGGGCCTGTCCACATTGCCTACTGACTCAGGCCTCCAAAGTAATGCTTCCATGCAAAGTAGCAGCCCTGGAGCAACCCTGATATGAGTACTCTGACTTAAATGACTTGAGATAACCACAAACTTGGCTTTCTGCAAACTTTGGGGCACTGCAGGTGGTTCATTGTTCTAATTACAATGCTGTATCAGAGTCTCTGCTTGCTTAGCCTATCCTTAGACCTTTGGCAGTTTTTCTCTTGAATTCTACAAAGGGGTAAGTTAGTGGAGAACCAGGCTAACAGTAATTTTTTGTCCAGTAAAGCCTCACTCTGGCAATTCCAGAGCATTCCTGAGAGGTGAAACCATCTAAATGGCTAGCTATTATCATGACTGTACTAAAGTTGGAGGAGTATGGATAGGTGACGTGTACTGTCCACCATCACCTAGATATGCAATCAAAACTGGAATAGTTACAGGGTTTCTTGACTTGCTATTATCAGCTGCAAGAAAAACTTTTGACCCAGAATCAATGTGTACATTAAGTGGGAGCTGCAAAGCCCGAGTGGCTGATGATGTTGTGTTCCCATATCTGGGTATCCCCTGGGGAATGCCTGTTACTCGTGCATCTAACAGGAATGGGATCGTTATGCAAGCTAGCAGAACACACCAGAGACAACAGCTCAGTACAGGGACATGCAGGATGTTATTCCTGGGAGCCCAGCAAGGGGAAATGTTCTTTCCAAAGGGGAATAGGTATTTTGTAAGGAGCCTAGGAGCTTTCCAGGAAGAAATGCCACCTTATGCTTTTTGAAGATATCCACTCTTGGAGATTTTCAAAACACAAATGGACAAGGCCCTGGGCATTTGGATAAAGATTTTCCCCAAGCTCCTGCTAACTGCCCTCTCCGGAGAGCTGGCAAAGCAGACTATGTGAATGATCTTTGTGTTAGGGCAAAGTCAGACTCTCATGGCTCAAGTCAAGTCACTGGTAAGGTGATTTTAACTAACCTGAGTATTTTGCTTGGTAGTAGATTAGCTCAGGCAGTTTATTATGCCAAGTAAGCTCTAGGGAAAGGAGTCTGTATTTGGCTGGAGAAATTGGGTATGGCAATGTCTTCAGCTGCTGCATCTATGTCCCAAAGACATCTGTTCTGTTAACCATGCCTGACTGTATTTGCTATCTGAAAGTCTGAGAAGTTATAGTGCATCCTGGATAAGTGCTATGAATAGGGAAGTAAATCTGGTTAACCACAATTAGCCTATTTAAAAATAGTTTGTCATATATTTCAAAAGGAACATGATTATTTTGCATTGTGCTTGAGTTCTAATGAGCTCTGGCAGAGACTGTGATCTGGATTTGTGTGGGGTTTGCACTTTATTCCTATGTTGAAGATGGACTGTATTTCATATGTGTCTGCTAGTATAGCAAGACATTAAGTTGTCACAGATGTTTTAAGTTAATTTTTGTTGGAAAATAGTGCTAAACAATGGCAAAACTAAGAAGGAACTGCTAAGGGATATTCCTAACACAAACACGATCTTAAAGATGGGTAGGGTTTTACCTAGGATTGTTATCTAGGTAAACTAAGCAGTTTGTTAAACTAAGCAGTCTGTAATTCCCATTTATTCTTCAGGCATTGACTAATCACTTATATCTTCCTTGAAACTTTTCTGTCCTTTGAAGATACATTAAGGAAAACAGGGCTGTTTAAGAGGGCCCTTCAACATCTTCCTCCTCATACCTTCAGTGCAAAATCTCCACATGGACATTTGATTGACAGATCAGACCAGCAGATCTCAGTTATTCTCACTATGTCATGCTCTAGCTAATCCATGCTGCTGTCAGTTCCTACTCTTGGCTTGTGCCCTTAGACCTGCAGTCACTTGCCTGATTTTCCCCAGTCACCAGGTCTGAGCTACAGAGCCAGCAATACCAGAAGGGGAAGGATTTCTATGGATTATCAGGCATTCAGCAATGTTATTGACCCTATGCTGGGAATCCTGTCCCAACTCTTGACCGTACTTGAGACCTCTGAATAGTTATTATCTACTTGTGCATATTGAAATAGCTCTCAGACTGCTGTAACCCAGGGAAGAAATATCAGCCTTACACACAAAGAGCCCAGCTTTGGATAATCTTTACACTTACCTTTCCAGCTCATGTGACAGCCATGCTTACCGGGTCTCTATTTTATTAGCGATCATTACATGGAAGCAGGTAGAGGATGGACAGCAAGACCCACTGAAGTCTCTTATGCTGCAGAGAGAGGCATGTGCTTCATACTCTTCTTACCTTCCAAGCACAGGATCAGCACGATTGCTCATGGGGGCTGTGGTTGTGGAGGCCAGAAAAGCCAGTGATGTGTGAGATCAAAAAAGGCTAAAACATGCCAACCTCATTTTACTTATAGGTCTAAGGGATATTTGCAGACAGCACTGGCAAGAAATAAACTAACACTGGTCTTCCTGACTTCCTTTCTGCAACAAGTTATAAAGAAAAGCAGGTTATCAGAAGGAGGCCTGAGGAATCCCAATTTATTTATATTTTTCACTGGCACAAGCCACTCTTTCTTTCTTAGCACAGGCTATGCTGCTGCAGTGGGGACCCTGCTAGCTGCTCAGTCACCCATCACATATGAGGCAATGGAAAAGCAGCAGACAGGGATGAGAAATTATTGAACTTTATTTTTCCAACGTGAAGATCTTTGGTGGGCTGTAGATAACAGTGGAAATCAGACCCTACACCCCAGGATCCCACAGCTGTCTCTCTCTCCTCTAATTTTTCTCTGTCACATTTCAGAGCTATAATTAACCACAAGGCCTTGGTGATACTATGTGAATGTGTGTGAGTGAGCGCACGCCTTCGTTTCCTCATGCTAGTGGACCTAATCCTCTATGGAAGATTGACAGGTTCACATGGAGAATGACTTTTAAACTAATTCACTTCTAAATGCTCCTTTTTCTCTCTTTCCTTTGCTGCCATCTTCCCTCCGAACTGCAGTGGACATAGCAGTGCCAAGATGACACAAACGGTCTCATTTGTCACTCTGCAGCTGTACTGAGATAGCCCTGTATGGACCTGACACGCAACAGTGCAATTCCAGTCCTGGGCATCTCTCACTGCTCCCACAGTGACCCTGTCACAGCTGTCCAAAAAAATGGGTGCTGAGAGGGCAGCAAAGAGCTGCAGGCCAAAATTCGGAGACTAGAGCAAACAGAAGTAGATTTAATTTCTCATACATTCTTTGATGTATTCACATCTGGAGTGCACTCCTGGCAGGTCCGCCTATCTTCTGAAAACACCTGTGAATTCTGCTGGTGAGATGGAGCTCAGCAACAATGTATTTGCAAACATTTTCGTTTCTCTTTCTAGTTGTATCTTTTATCTAGCTTATATCACTTTTGAGGAGGCCCTTTGCTGTAGTATCGGTGGCAGTGCTTTGGTCCAGATGTGTGGTAGTGCCAGCAGTGCCTGCTGTTTATTACTGGGCTTCACACAAAGTCCTGCCAGAGGATCTTCAGCACTGGGCTTGTGGTCATGACCCCAGTCCACACCCAAGAGCTCCTTCCTGTTATCCATGCTGCAGACACAGAACCAGTGTGTTTGCTGCTAAGCTCCTTCCTTTAGCTAAACCAAGTTTCTTTGTACAAGCCCTTCAGCGTTTCCTTGACATCAAACAATGTCAGATTACTGCATGTTTGATATGAAGAGATTTGGCAACAATTTTCCTGAAAGCAATAAAAAAAATATTTGAAGGCCAAAACATACTTCCCTTGCTCATATGAGGAGGCAGTACACCGATCTCCTGTATTTATTACCTCGCAGTTCCGTTAAAGTCACTTGGTATTTAAGCACTGAGAGGAGAACAGGATTTGGCACAAAAAAAAAAAAAAAAAAAAAAAGGTATTTTTAAATAAAATCTCATACCATTTCTAATTAAAACATCTACAGAAATAATAGGATCTATCCTACATCATTTGATTTTACAAAGGAACAAACTGCTTAAACCATACAGTTTGCATGTAACTGGTATTGTTGGAGTTGATGCATGAATTAGTTGGAAAGTAGGAAAATCTAGCTCATAAGTAGAACAGTCTTATGGGGGAGCAAAGAGTTTGGAGAAGTCTGTAAGGAAGAGATCACTTGATACACCAAATCTTGGTAATGTGTAGTGATCCTTATTGCAGATTCCTACAAACATCAAAATTTGCTAAGCATTGCAATCCATTTCATCCATGGCAAAATGAGGCACAGTGAGTACTTCTGTGATAATGCTTGGATTTCAATCAATTTTAATATTACTAAATGAAGCTGCTGCAACTGCTGTTGTATGGGTTACTCTTCAGCGATTAATATTTGATTTGATCAGTATAACCACTGGCAGTTTTCTGCGTTAACCCCACATTAGCCCTGTTTTTACTGGATCAAGAGTGACTGCTCACAGGCGTTAAATATCGCCTTTGTGTACACCAATGAAACATGCAATATGGACAGGGTCACAGAAAAAAAAAGTGATGTGCTTGTCATCACAGAACAAGTCAAAAAGGGAATTGGGAAGACAATTCAGATCTTTCGATTTCAGTCATGATCTGTGATCCTCCAGAGCACTAAGTGGAAAGAATATTGTGCTTCTGCCCTGTAGGTCAGGATTTGAGGGGATCTGACAATGATTCTGACTGATTCCTCTTGGGAATGCCACATCAGTGATCATTTACTCCCCAGGTAAATTACAGGTGGGTGCTAAAAGGGACAAAGCGACACCATCTGTCCTGCTGATTCCTTTATCTTTCACTGCTGCTGCAGCTACAGGCATAAACAGGCATTAGAAAGAGAGTAGGTCTAGAGATTATGATCTTCTAGGATACATAGGACTCTTTTGAATGAATCTTTGGATGACAATCTGGATCCTTTAGCATAAAAGAGCCCTAACATTGGAAAGTTAAAGATGTCTTGGAGTAGCATAGTCTTTCTGACAAGGCAACAAAACAAAAAGTTATTTTTCTTTGCTTGTTTGTATGTGTTGATGGATTTAATTTAGATGAAGTATATGCATGGCTAATCCAATCTAATTTATCTGGGTTCTTATACCATATTAATCATTGAATTGTATTAGCACCTCACACCATCATCTTTTTGCTGCAGAAAGCTGCTGAGACCACCATCTCATCTCAGGCATTCTGACGACTTGTCACTGGAATTCTTGTGAGCAACAGAACACCAAAGAAGCCTAAATCATTCTCCATTACAACTCTTTGGACTTAGGAAGAATGATAACAGGTGAGAATAGATGTAAACTGTTGGTCCCAAACATGAATGGAAACCAGATCTTCTCAGACACTGCAAAAGAATGTCATAAAAACATTTCTGGGAAGTTTTCACAAAATCATGTAATTTAAAAATACTGCTTTTTACTCAAAACAAGTTGATTTTGAACTGATTACCGCCTTTTATATTCTAAAATTTGGTTTAGAGCACATATTTTAAAATAATCTTATTAAAACAGAGAAGTAGCCAGATAAAAAAACCAAATGTAATGAATCTAGGACATGAGATGATGCTATGGATTATTTTGTCTAATTGCCTATGGAAAATGTGAAAAAGAAAGTGGAAACACAACACAAACTGGACTGCTTAAAAGACCAGCTTTCATTAACTTAAGCTATAATCTGAGTTGTCTGAACTGGTGAACTGAATAGTTCAGAAGAGTTTCATAGGTGTCAGATTTTATAAAGCAGGTAAACCACCCCTAACCAACATTAACTCCCTCCATTTCAGTTGATACTTTTCACCCTCTGACCTCAACTAGTTAGGAATTTTAAGCTGCTATGAACGGTTGTCCAGAAGTAGATATACTTCAGTGGTATATAAAAATTTTTAGTCATGTTTATTTACCACAAGCTCTGATATAAGCTGCTGCAGGCTTAGTAGTTGTGAATGTTTGTGCCCTGTAACTTTTTCAGAGAAAAGATTTGCTTCTTCGTTCAGGGCTGCGACACACACCAAGCACTGCTGAGCCTAGTAATGGGAGCATGAAAAGATTGGGTCAGTCATTGCAGGTCATCTTATGAACAGTTTGCAGTTTGAGATATGCTTGGACAATTGAATGATTTCAAATAAGAAAGAAAGAACTGGAAATTCCCATCTGTGGAGAATTTAGGAACAGAAATAATGTTATGAATTAACACATTTGACTATCTTCAGTCACAAAAAGAGCATGAAGATAGACGTATATATGGCTATTTAAAAACAGTAAAGGGTTAAAGTTTTTCCCCTGAACTTAGTTCTGATATTAGTTTGGGACTGAAAACGCCAGTGTGCTGATTGATGGGTTCAGATGGGGTGACCTTCACATTAGCAACGCGACTTTGGTTGCTAGGTAAACACGGGCAGATGGATCCAGCTCTAGTGATTTTCAGCAGTGACGGATAGCAAAGGTATTTCTGATCCACATCACACCATGCAGATCTGATGAAAATGACTTGGCATGGGGCGGAAAGTATTAGATTCGGGTGACAAATAATTACCTGACATCAGCTGAGGTCTCTTCAGAAAGGTTATGCTGCAAATAACCAGCTTTTATATAACTTTGTTTTTGTGTAGTGATTAAAACTCACACATATGCACAAACGCGCACACAGTATATTTATTTGAGAAAATGTAATCAAGACAGTTACTGAACAAAACTCATTTTTAGGTGTACATATGCAGATCCCCTAGGAGTCAAATTCCAGCACTGCTGGGGGTTTGGGTATTTTGGGGCCTTTTTTTGCCTTTTTTTTTTTTTTTTTTAAAGCATGCCTGTTTTCCTTTGTTGCTATTGTAGGTGCTATACGTACTTTTGCAGTGACAAGAATTGGTGTTTAGTCAAGACATTTGCACATAGCCACTGTGGTTTCATGCCTCTCTGCTTATCTAGGTCTTTAGTTCAAAAATTCTTGACTTTCATTCCTTCTTCTCTTTTCCTGAGTCTGGTGCTTTGAATCAAAGCCTGCATTTTAAATAGATGTGTGCCTCAAAAATACTTGTCTGATCTTCAACATTTTGTTTTGAAGGGGGAAGTAGACTATTTGTATATAAACCCTGGTGCAGGAATGCGGTTGAAAAATCTTCAAGCATTATGCTGTCCTTTTACTGAAGTGTAGCCCTTCCTCGTGATAAAGTCCTCAAAATGTGTAGTGTGTAAGTGCATGTCTTCATGGGGGTGAGAAAAAGTGTCCGTTTGCACCTTCTCTGCTGCATGTTGGTGTTCAAGCCAGGATAATCCTGCATGGTTGTATATGATAGGACATCAATAACAAGCCTAGAAGTTGGTATGTGTCATCTCCCCAAGATGGAGTGCCTCATTGCTCTGCCTGTGTTGTGCTGTAAAGCTTCTGTCACTATTTAAATCTTCTTCACTGGACATGGCAAAATTTCAGGGTGGCCCAAATTTCTCCCCTGTATGAGGAAATCCTTCTCCTGCCCTGCTATGTAAATAAGCACAAATGAGTGCAAAGTCTACTCATAATAATTTTTAGATTAGTGGGGCTGAATAGGAGCCATTGTAACACGCCTACATGAATTAAAAAAAAAAATCCCTATTACTTCATTTTTCTGTAGCGGGTTATCTGTCATTCGATTCAGACTTCAAAACAGAATTAGCTGTTTATTCAGGGCTTTACACAAGCTACTAACTTTGTTTCTGTCTTCATTTTCACAGGCTTTTTGCTTTATATTTTTTGTAATGAATTTTTCATTGTAATGAAATATTCAGAACTTCTAGTTCTTCCCTCATATTATTTTCCATTTTTTTTCTCCCTCTCTCCCTTTTTTCCTATCTTCTCTTATTTCTCTGCTGTCTCTTTTTTACTTTTTTCTTTCATTCAGACAGACCAAAGAAATGAGTTTCACTCTGAAAGTGCATCTATCTGGGACAGTTCTTTTCTGCTACAAAATCCATGCTCTGCTGTCAAGAATGCAAGCTGCTTTTGCCCATCTGAACTAAGAAGAGGGATGGAGGACTGTGGTTCTCATTATATGTCCTTGCACCAGTATTACAGCATTTCTAAAAACTGAGAGCTGAGACACTGAAACTGGCATGATTTTCTATGGTCAACAGAGAAGCCAGGGAAGCATTACTATGAGGTTCTCCCATGTTTGTTAGCAGCTGTAGGCTGCTCTTTCCAGCCCTAGTGGATTCCCCTATTTCAGGTCAGCTTGCTCACTCCAAACCACAGGAAATTGTATGAATGGAGTGCGAAGTCTCTGACACACTTGCAAGGTCATGATATAATGATATGTCACATAGTCTTTTTGCTATCTTGTGTCAGTGCTTAGAAGCTGCTGCAAATAATTTAGAAGGACTTTTATTCCACTAGAAAATTTCACTGTTGGTTTTGTTTTCTCAGTAAAACATGCTGGGTTTTTGGCCTCCTACATCTTTAGTAAGTTTTCCCTTTTTCCTGTGGCATACCGTCTTTCCTCACCCCCCACCCCCAAACTCTTTGTGCAGTTGATTTTCAATCTTTATCCTCACATCTGCATGGTTGTCCCCACCAAGCAGTGCTCTAGCTGAATTATGCCAGAGTTAGTTTGAGAAATCAATGTTGCCTAAAGCTTGGTGCAGGCTTCAAACACATTCGACTACAGCACACCATGAGACCTCCCACGCTGGCTTCCTGCAGATGTCAAAGATGGTGAAAGAACTCTTTGGCATGAAGCTCCAAAGGGAAATGGGCTGGTGGGGAAGGAGCAGCTGTATCACTAATCCCGGCAGAGAGAGGCACTTGGAACAATGGTGTGTAATGCCTGGAGTTATGCGATGATTTGAAGACGGATGTCCTTTCTGAACAGCTCCCAGCACAGCCAGGCTCAACTGTGCCCTGTCTCCATTCCCAGCCTCGGGTACAGTTTGTTAATGATAGGCAGATGAAGTGTGAGGCAATTTTATTGCTAGTTTTATCTATATAATTGACTTTTTCTCCCCCTCTAAAATGGCAAGCTGAAGACTGGGACATATTTATTGAAGCCTGTGGGCTTTCACAATGAGTTCTTTAATACAAACCCAGGGTATTGTGTGCTTCCAGGAATAAATCCTCATGTTTGGAAAGGGTGTATCAAACATAAATGCATTCTGTTTGAAGACGGCTTTTCAGAATGAACAATGGTAGTTACCCAGGGCTGTGTGGCAGAAGCACTCTGGTTTCACAAAGTTGTTTGTAGTCTGAAAAATTCAGCTGAGTTTTGTTCAGCGTCATCTAGTTGGAATAATCAGAAAAGCAGTGGAATCCCAGAGGGCAGTTATAACCAAAACGGATCCATCTGTCAACACAGTGGAGGGACCTTTAATTTTGTGGCCTTAAGCTAAAGGCCAGAGCTAGTGGCTGACTCATCTGTGTGCATCCTTCTCTCAGTGTCTGAGGCTGGAGGTGGCTGTGCTGGCTCTCGGACTCTGGAGTACTGTGGATCATGTGTACATGAATGTGGGAGAGCAGTGTGCCTAGAACAGTCTCAGGAACTGTCCTAGGCCATTGTGTCATTTATACTTACCTCTCATTGTGAAAAAACTGCATAAGTCAGTCAGCTCCAGGTGAGAAACAGTACAGAACCAGGCCTGCTAGATAACTATGTCCATGTATTCCGTGTTTGCTAAACGTGGAAGTCTCAGTATTTTAAACTGTCGCCTGAGAATGACAAAAACGAAAAATCAGGATGTGCTGAAGATACCATCAGTTAGACCAATGGACCAAAACTATCTGTTGCTACAAGCCAAATGAACCAACAAGTATATGTTAGCACCAAAATCTCCTGTTAAATACTGAACTGATACACAGATTTGAAAGAACCTAGAAATTTCCGCAAAACTGTTGAAAGACGTGCATTTTCAATCAATTCTAAGTCTTTTGTGGCTTTTTCATTCTGATCAAATGCAAGTGAAATAACTGGGCTCTTGGCAGATAAAAAATTACATGCCTGTCAGATTTAATACAAATATATTTTCCTCACATTTCCTGACACATAGCCTTCTAGACAATTTCAGAGCAAAACTATTTACTTGTACTGCAAATATTATGAATCATTGTTACAAATATCACCTCATACTTTAAAAAGTGGAAGAATTTCAAGAAACTCAAATGACTCATATAAAATCATTTTTTCACCTTGCAATAGAAATGAAATCTTTGTTTTCATATTTGCATCTAATCAGTTTCTAGGCAATCTACTGCCAGTGACTTCATGCTGCAATCTTACTGCTTTGTCACTTGGGATATTTTAAATACTAGTGTAAGTTTTATTCTATTTTGCTTTGGGAAAACATTCATGTCTTAGAAAAAGAAGAGAGTCACATATCTTAGCAAATCTTGATTTTCTTTCTTTTCTGTTTTTGTATCCATTATTATTTCAGTGGGGCTTTATGAAGTTTTAAGTTAGCAGGCTAATTAATTTTGTGAACTGTTGGCCAAGTATTGAGAGTGGAACTTGTATTTTTCATGTGCTGAGGGTGCTCTTACCTTATGACAGCACTGTTGCTCTGAAGAGTTCCTTGCACTTACCATTTCTGGTCTTACCAGGTTTCAAAGATATATTTAAGAATACTGTCTTTTCATATGAAAAGCCCTTGCTCAGCAGGGCTTTTTGGACAGCATGAGTAAAATACTTCTGAATGTGAGCAAGTATGTCAGACTCCGTTTCTTCAGAGGTGACTTGAACAATGCAGCTGGCCAAATGCAGGCATTTTCTGAGGAGGCCATCTGGACAGGTGGTCTCCCTTTACAGAATGCTAGACACCTCATTGTAATGCACACATTAAAAAGGGGTGAAACAGAACTTGTCTTAAAAGTGCTTTATATCTCTTTCTGACTGTAAAAATGATCCAGGACAACCAGTTGAGTTATAGATTGCTTCCTGGCAGGCGTCTGAAATAAGACATGGTGAAACCCACACAAATAATATGATTCAATGTACTTTGAGCTGACACCATCAGGAGCTGGATTGGGCTGTTTGTTGTGGAAAGCAGGTCAGAAGAGAGGAAGAAGCAAGACTAGGGGCTGTCTCTCACATGCGTGTAGGTAAGGGAGTATCACCGAATTTGCTGCCATGGAGGATTGCTAGCAAACGTGGGCACATCTGTGGCTCTGAGACAGCTGACACAATGAAATGATCTCTGCTAAGCAGATAGATGAAGGCTGAGACGTGAGTCAGGATCATGCTGGGAATAACATGGGTGCTGCTAGAGATGGAACAAAACTACAAACTATTTTTATCACTCTGTCACATTTTATCCAGTGAGTTTCCTTAAAACCACAGTCTCATTTCAACAGCTCAACTTTCCAGTTGGGAGATTATATGCTCGATTCTTTTTGTCTCTCGAGGATTCCCTTGTGCTGGATTTGATCTTTTCTTCACTCTCTTCCCCAAAACTACCCAAAATCACACTAGTGGCTATCCGTATGACGTGTTCTAATTCAGTTTGCAACTACTTCATGGTATGGTTAGCACTAAACATGGCCTATGCTTGCTACAACAGAATGGGTTCTCAGAAGTCCAAGTGGCAATCAGGCACTCTACCTACTACGTACAAGCTTGGAATATCTATCCAAACACAATTAATAGTTGGTTGATAACAGAAGAAGTCCACATTTTTTTATTTTCTGCAATCAGTCTCCACAGAACCACAGAATAGTTGAGATTGTAAGGAACCTCTGCAGATACCTGGTCCAATCTCCCTGCTCAAGCAGAGTCAGTTAACACAGTATGCCCAGGACCATGTCCAGATGTATCTCAAAAGACTCCACAACCTCTCTGGGCAACCTCCTCCAGTGATTAAGCACCGTTGCAAGGAAGAATTATTTTCTTATGTTCAGATGGGATTTGCTGTGTTTCAGTTTTATGTCCATTGCCTCTTGTTTGGTACATGGTCTCTCATGTATCATGTACATGGATGTCTTGCATAAATGAATCTGTTATTCTTTTACAGGATGCAGTGAACTTTGATCTTAAGTCAATGAATCCAGCTCTTCTAATCTGCTGTCACAATAAGGCAGGAAACTCTGAAGTGCAGTGCTCCTGGCACTGGTCTGTTTGAACAACCTTTGAGGGACTGGCTAAGAAAGCAGCACTGCAACATTAGACAGAGCTCTCAGAACACGAACTATAGCCTTTCATTCTCCTTTCCAAAACTACCTGACCCTTTGCTTGGTGCACTTGTTTGCAAGATAACAAACAGTGTCAATGAAGTATGGCACTCTTGTATTTCTTAAAGACCTTTTATAGCCATGTTGCTGAAACCTTTCATTTAGCTCTGTTCATCACACCCTTGATCAGGAATGGGGAGTAAAAAAGAGTTAGTTGCAGTTGCAATTTAACTTCTCACACAGATATAGCTCCGAAATTTGGGAGAGATTGAGAGTCCCTAGGAGGCAGCGTTCATAAGCTACTATGAGGGAGGAAAGCAAGGGAGATGTATATGTTTTCTTACATATGTTTTAACGTGCCCTGATCTCTGATCATTTCCTTCCTCCAGTGTGTGTAGCAGGAGGACATGAAAACATAGGGAAGAAAATTCCTACTATTGAAATTATCAAAGAAGAATTTTACAGGTTGTAAAATGATGTTTCTGCTCTGGCAACAATTTCTTATTAAGCTGGAAGTGTTTATTAGCTAAGGCCAAATTTTTGTCTTTAGTTTCCTAGAAATAGACTGAATAAATGATTCATGTCACACAAGAAAATTCTTTTTTTTTTTTCTTTTGTTAGGGTTTTCCTTGAAAAGTAAGTGTATGATGATGTGTGGATGTTATGAAATGCAATACTGCTAGCTGGCTTAAGGGAGAAAGGAATTCAGATAGATGTGGCTCAGAGCAGTGTCTCTTGTCACAAGAAAGTACTCTGACATTTATAACTCGGTTATATTCAGTTCAGTAATTCAGTAATAACCCTTCATCTATCTTCCAAAATTCTGTGGAAAATAGGGAGCTCTTCATTAGCATGAGGAAGAGTTTGGAGCTACTCAAGCTATAGGGAATGGGAAAACCATGGGGTGGTATCATGCAGGATGGCTGTTAATCTGTTTTATTGTGATGGCTTTGCTGAAGAGTTGTGCATCTGGCTCACAGCAACCATATGTGTGTCTCAGTATGTGCTGGAGGTGAGATGGATCCTCCTGAGGAGGTAGGACTAGAGCTTCAGTGAAGGCAGACTGAAGATGTTCATAGTATCCCCTCAAGGCTGAAAATGACCCCTCTGCTGATGTCTCATGCTGTTGCAGAAGTCCTGTGTTGGGAGAGATCACAAGACTTGACCTGATGACTCCCAAGCTGTCTGAATCCTTCACACCTCCTCAAAACCTTTTCTCTTGCTCAGATGACATTGTTATAAATTTCCTTGCTATTTAATCTCAACTTACCATGTTGCTGTTTAAATCAGTCATCACCAATTGCTGTGACTACCCAGATCAGTTACTTCCCTTCCAACTTAGACCATTCTTGCAAATCACTACCACCTCCCATAAATATGGCTGTGAGATTGCAAAACATCAGTTCTCTTCAGAAAGATGATTTATTTAAATAATTGTAGATAGAAGAATCAGACAATTTTTAGGCTTCTTTGTTTGTTGTTGTACAAAGATTTGCTCACCATATTTTGCCAATCAGCTGTACTGTCTCTGACTTTTCACCATCTGGAAGAGCTGTTCTCAAGAATGTCCCCATATGGCTCTTAGCAACCACCTTTCACTGTAGAGTTTTATTATTGTTCATTATTATTTATTATATGTTCTGTAGTAGAAACAGGGAACCTCCCACAAAGCTGGGATAGCCTCCTCAGGTAAGTACAACATTTAAAATGGCACTGACACAAGGAATTTACAGTATTTCTTCTGTTTCCTTCAACTGAAGCAGCATTGAAAAGCCCGCCTAATAGATTATACAGATTCAAAGTAAAACTTTTAAAGTGTTATTATTTGGAATGGACAAGAATATCTGAATAAAACAGCTTCTTATTGCCAAACTACACCTTACTGCAGGGTCAGATCTATTTTTAATGAAAAAAAAATCCATCTGAAAGAAGAAAGGTTTCTTCCACTCTAGAATGAGAATGGCCTGACCTAGAATAGCCAAGAGCCTGGTGGCTAAATTATTAATATATAAAGAAGAGTCAGGTCAAGGTACCTGAGTCAAACTTTTGCCTTAATCTTAAGCCTCCCACAAGCTGTGTGAATGATCCAAGCACTCTAACTAGCTATCCATCTTCTATCTCTGTCATTTCATAGGTAATTTTAGAAGTTTGTAGTTCTGTCCCAATGCAAAAAAGCACAGCATATTTTAAATGTCAAAAATATTGTCAAGATGGAAAAGCTATTTCTCTCTCAGCTGCTCCAGCTATTGCCAACTTGCTAGCATGAAGGTGAAGTATGAAAAGTTTTAATGACTTTTGCAAGGTTACTCAAAAAACTGCCAGCAAACTGACCTGGGACACCTCATAGTTGAGGTCCTCTCCTGGATTACAAAGCTGTTTACCTCTGTATTTTAGCTCTGATCTCAGAAAGTACAAGACTGATTCTTTTCCTTCCTGGAAATCAACAAGAGTTTTCTGTTGACTGTCTAAGTCACAGGAGATTATTGGTCACCTTATTCCATGCCAAGACTATCACTTCCCCATAAAATCAAGTCTCTAGACTTTTGCACAGGAAGTTAAGGACCAAACATCCCTGCAAGGTGGCATTCTTGGACCTCCCTCTTGATCTCTAAAAATAAGACTTCTCCTCATATAATTCAGTTCTAATTAACCTTTTGCTGTTCCTCCCACAGAGGGTTATCAACATAATTCACAAAATGTCATCTTTTAGCAACTGCTAAAGAGTTGGCTGTTTCCCATCTCACCCTCTCTGACACATTTACATGTCCTCTTTATAAAAACACACAGACACAAAACCTCCCTGGTGTATTGAGAATATTTTCAGCCAAAGAGAAAAAATTCCTTGCCAAGTTTTCAGTTGCTGGAAATGACTTGTCACGTCCACAGACCAGTAATTCTTTTTATTTTTAAATCACTAACCTTGCTATGATTAATGACTCACGTAAATGGGCTCAAAATAAGTCTGGCACAATTATAGGGAAGGAGGAAGATAGACAGGGTGAGGACTGGATGTGTCTGCTGTAGAACATTGGTAACATGAATGGCATAGTGGGCACAGAGGAAGGAAAAAATGCTTCATGCTATTTGTAGCTCAAAGTTACAGCTACAGATGGTGATGCTGTCATGCAACAGCTCAGGACACTGAGAAAGGGAAATCTGCACTACACAGCCTTGTCTCTCCCTGGATGTTGGAGTATCTCTAGAAGATTCACAAGGACCTTGCTCATAGCCCCTTGGTGCATAAAGACTGACTGAATATTAAAGCCGTACCCGTACATCTTAGAGTATTTCTGCCCTGTGTTTTACAGTATGGTGCATTTGTTGGTCCTCTTCTAAAGACAATATTTTCCAGCTTCTTTTGTCAGAAGTTATACTCTTTATTTGCAGTGTATTTTCTACAGTGATACTTTTCGGTGGAAACATTAGATGTGCAATCTTAGCAAAGAGGAACAAATGTCTCAGGACACTGTGAGAAGTACAAACTCACAGCTGATACAGTCTTCTGATAGGACGAAATTGGAAGCATGGTAAAGAATGGGGAGGACCAGGAGCTCATTCAGATTATCAGCATAGTCTGAATCACCTGGTAGAACGGGTCCTTTTGAGCAAATATGCATTTGAATAAACAAAAGCCATCTAGGGACAAAGAAAGGAAAGGGCTCTCCAGCCTGGGAAGGCAGAACACATGTTCTGGAAAGCAGAGACTCTGGAGAGGTTGTAGGGGTATGCTGAGAAAATAACTGAGGGTGAGTGGCAAGTCAGACCTTGTAAATGAGTGCGTAAAAGGAGGAACTGAAAATGGATTATCCAGTTTGCTTATCAAGAAGCAGTTCACACTTGCAGTCTGTGCCAGCATTTACAGAGAGAAAATCTCATGTACAAATGGCTGTTAGGTGTAATAGTGTTATGGTTTTAACAGTTCAGTGTAGCTGGAGGTGAAAGTCAGGTGGAATCAGAAATCTAAGAAGACTGGACTAGACACTCCCTAATGAGCCCTCAACAATAGATTATCTGAATGTACAGAGTCTTCTAAAACACATGCTGCTTACAACCCCTGTGACTCAGCTGTGTACCAGAGATATTACCTCCTACAGGTCTCCTTGCTGTTGCTCAGCGAGGGAACCCGTTGACAGAGATCATATGGCTATGGTCTGTATCACATCATAGACTAGATTGACCATGCACATGTGTTTCCTACAGACAAATGCGCTCTCAGTTAAAGCACTGTAGCAGTGAGAACCATTGCCATTAAGGTCTAAAGCCTCTTTGCCATTCTTCTGTATCAGAATCTGTGCACAATGACTCAAGGTTCCTGAAATAAAAATAGCAAGAATGTAATTTCAGACTTTTCCCATGGTGAGATCACATTAAAAACTGTGAGATGTTTGGATCTGATACTGTTTACACGTTTTCATATCTGATGGCACAGATTCTTAGGACTAGAACTCTGCTTTGAGGCATAAACCAAATTCTAGTCTCCAGGTAAAGAAGTCTTTTTGAAAAACTAAGAAATAGTTATTCTGGGACCCCCAAATGAAAAAAATCCCAGCTCCCCTTACGTGAATTCTTTCACAGTAAGCAGTGGTGATACAGAAGGTGTATGCAGGTCTTTGCAAGCAATACATAAACCACCACAGTATAGTAGGAGAGCTCTGTCATATGGAAACAAATTTCCTATTCTAAAAGGGGCAGGCAGAAAAGATTGGTAAAATAATGGGGTATTTCTTGATTGCTAGGAGAAATGCAGGATAGTAATAAAGTAATAGAGGGCTTGTCAGTGCTGTGCACACACCAAGGTTGAGATGAAATGCACCATCTTTTCCTCTCTGTCTTCCTGAGAAACCAAGAAAAATGACTTCCAGCAATATGAGCTTGCAGCATATAGATTCATCTATATAGGGATTACAAATAAATGTTCTATGCCTTCCTCTGTTTGACATGCTACTTGGGTATTATACATCAGATTGTAATTTATATATCACCAAGTATATATTAAGCACATTAAGCTATATTTAGATGGTCTTGCTTATATTTATTTATTTGCTATAATATAATTTTCTATATGTTTAAATAACTATATGGAAATGGAGTATGTATTATAGGGGGTCAGATATTTCCCATGAATATGCTTTTCTGAATGGAAATGCTGTCTTTAAGAACTCTGAGTTTCCCCATGGCACTTAGTTGGAGTTTTTACTCCCTATTGGGAAAAAATAAAATGCTTTGTTTTGAATTAGTTCAGCCCAAATTGAAATACTTTGGTTTATGAAACTGAATTAAAACATTTCATGATGGGGCAGCTCAACTTTAATTTATGTCCACAACAGTTGCTATGTGCCTTGTGGATATTGTAATTTATAGGCATTATGCTCCCATAATGCATCATAATTGTCCGTCTTGTTAAACTTTTGCTATGTGTTCTAAAAGTCAAATGGCCACAAAGCATCATAGGACGCTGGCTGGAAACTTTGTCAATGGGAAACAATGATGTATCACTCTCATGAGGCATTGCAGCAGTTCTAAGGGACACAGCTTTATCAAATCAAGCTGAAGCTAAACTTTTACTAAGAAAGGACAAATTTGCTTTCCATAAAAATACTACTGTTTCAACATTTTCTTAAGACATGGATCCAAAACAAATGCTGATATCAGAACTTCCTATAGAATAAAGCATACACACTTGGACACCTTTACTGTTTACTAAATATGTCCCACCTTCAAGGTTTTAAATGTGCTTCCCTCTCTGTTACACAGAAGCATGCACTATAGTTTTTGGTGCAGCATGGCAAACAGTGACCTGCCATCTAGGTAGAATTATTTACTATGACTTGGGGTCAGGAGCAGGAGGGAAATCTGATGAATTTCAATAAAAGCTGGAAACCTGCTCATTTCCCTAAAGGCACAAAAAATGGTAGAGCAGAGGAATTGAGACACAGGAATAGATAGTTTGTAAAGATGTTTTTAATGTTGAAATTGCATGGAATTATAAGACGCCAATCTGCAATTACCTGGATTGATATTCAGCCAGGATACCACAGCTTATTCCTTCTCTTTTATTAAAAGTGCTAAGAGAGATTTAGGATAAGACTTTTACAATGGCTTCTGCCAAGGTTTGCACTCCATTTGGTCGTGCAAGAGATGATGGAGAAGAGCAGTAAATGTTACCAGTACTGGTGAGAAAATAACAAGTTGTGGACACCACTTACAGAGGATATGTTGAATAGAAGTGAAAGAGACAAATACTGTTTCTATTCTGTTTAGGGAGCTTCTCAGTTAAGCATTTTTCTTTTTCATAAAGCTGTCAAGCGAGAGAAGAATTGTCTCACATAAGTATGGAGATCCAGCCTTTGGACTAAACAAATGTAGGTTTATGTCTAATGCCCGTGTTAACATTGTGCCTTCCAAAAGAAAATTCTCGCACTGTACGTGGTAGCCCTGGCTGACAACACCTTAGCTGAGCTTCTGCTCTCACAAGAGTACAGATTGAGTACAAATGTCCTTGAGCAAACAGTCCTAACTGTGGTGGTTAACTACATGTAGAGAAGTGAGTCAGATCAATTCTTCCTCCAACATCTCCCCGAAGATTTCTGTGAGGCAGCAGGCCTATGCTTAGAAGATCTTACAGTTTTGACAGTTGAAGCAATGAGGTTTGTTGTATCAGAAACAGTGAGAACTGTGCATGGCCTTCAAGTCAACCAGAGGAGAGAGTCCTATCCATTCTGTTCATAATCTGGATTTAAAATACCATCTGCTCTCTCTTTCCCTGTGGATATTGGCCATGCATTCACCAAGGTTGTGAGAAAGTTGAAGCTCATGTAGTGCCGTTGCTTCTTTTTCTGCTAAAGCACTCAAAGCACCCTAGCTGAGCATCTCTCATAGATCTCTCATTCAAGACTTTAGCCTTAATCTAAAATCCTTGGCAAATGTCACCCCATGCTTATTTAAAAGACTAACTCAGTCTGTGTGGTAACACACAATACTCCTGGAAGCCAAAAGTGAAAATAACACAGGGAAGGGAAAGGCAAAGAGGTACAATGTTGTTGCTTACTATAATGCCTAAAACAACCAAACTTAACACTTAGTGCAGGCACTCAACTTGGTTAATGGAAACAGTTGTAGATCTTCTGTCTCTCTGTCCCTCTTTCAGTGGGGGTTTATGAAGCTACAGTGTTGATGGGAGGCAAGTTTGAGCAGTTATGTACAATTTCTTGGGTGGAACTACTTGTGGGTGGCATGAATGGAGAGGCAGTTTAAAATTAGGGGGCCAATTGCTAATCAGCTATGTCTCTCTTCAAGCATAATTCTGACTAATACAAGTTAATCATTTCACTACTATCAACATGTCAAAGGAAATAGAAATGTCATAGTATCCCCCAAAGGTTGGCAGATTGGATCATTATGTGTGATCCTGACTGGGAGATGATGAAACTGTAGAAATTGGAAGGTGAAGTCATTACAAGTTGTGGTGGAAATGGGAAGTTCATTTCCTTTTTCTGCAGAGAATCAAACTTTTGAAAGTGTGAAAAAATTTGTTTTCTTTGACTATAATTGGAAGAGGCAGTTTGTGAAACAACATTTTTTTCTTTTTTTCCTCTTCAAAAAATGTGTTTGCCTTCTGAGCTGAGGTTGTGTGTGGAAGTGGAACAAGGGAAAGAATGAGAGTTCCTATTGTTTCATTGTTGTCTCAGTAAAGGAAGAAAGTGGCTTGAAAGCCTCCAGGTTAGAAGTCCCCAGTTCTACACCTATTTTTGGCACATACTGATCAGTACAAACAACCACAATAGAAGCACTGATGCTAAAGAACATCCATAAAGAGAGCTAAAAAAATGGTGTGGACATATCCCCTACATATCCCCTACATGGTAACAGTGCAAAAGGGGATCATGAAGGATGATAGTACAGAAACCGAGTAAGTCAGCTGTGTATCTCTAGGCCAGGAGGATGGCCAAGTCCATCTCCCTTTGCATCACATCATGAAAATGCAAATATAGATGAAAAGCTGTCCTAGAATCAGAAAGTATTGTGCAGAAAACTCCATTCTTTTCACTTGTTATCATCCTGTAGTAGTCATGGGATTCAATAGGTTTGTATTTTACATTTTAATGGTTACTTTGTATTTTGTAGACTTGGAAATGGCCGAAAATAACATCCGTTACACAGATTTTCTTTTATATGTCAAAGTTTGTTCATGAACTCACACCAACTGGCTCCATGTGTTGCTGTATTTGGCATCTCCACAGAGGAGGAGGAATCTCCCTTCAGTCCTTTCCCAGGAGGTTACCTCCATTCTCGAGAAACACAGGGATTAGCTGAGCTAGGAGAACATGTGCATAATGCTGTTTGTTGGGGAGAATGGAAAGTACTGCATGGCTTCAGTGGAGTCCTATTACATGCATAGCACTGACAACTGCAAAAAGAAAGGAAGAGGCCAAAAGAGCATGAGAGGGACTGAAGTATAACAGGGTAGTATCGTGGCTAGTGAATGTCACTTTACAATAAAAAGGCGCCGTATTTACTGCTAGACCCTCTCAAAGAAAACCCCAGATGTTCAACATACTCCAAGATTTTGCATATTTGCTACAAAAAAAAAAAAATTAAAGATACTTTCAACAACTCCTAATTAGCAGTCTTTTAAGAAAGGAGAATTACAAATATATTATTCACTCAGTTGAGTGTTGGTGCTTACCACCCCATGGGCCTCAGTCTTTTGATTTTTACAAATGAATGAATGTTTTATTTTCTCTACATCTATTTGCTGGGGAAGAGGCCATGTCTCTCAGGGGCCATCATCTGAAGTATTTCATGACGCAGAACCCAAAACCTGGTGCTGCAGCAGTAACAGGAATGACTCAGGTCTTCTGATCAGTGAGAGAAGTGACCTTCACTTAATTCAGCAAGCAGATCCCTGAGATTTACTGAGGATGGAAGAAGCCAGCCTGGATAGGTGCTTATGTACTTGGTATTATAAGAGAGTTAACATGGCCAAGTCACCTCTCTGTGCTTACTGTTTCCTAAATACATTAGTAAAAAAGATTAGTCAGAATAAAGGAAGGAAATTACTATTATTTATCAAGTGGCTGAGATACAGAACTGGTCTCCTAGGTTTATGAAGTGTCTTATCAGTGAGAAAAAGAAATAAAAGGATGAAAGACAGTGAGAAAATAAAGTTTACCGTATAGATAAGCAAGCAAAATCTATTGATGTCAGATACAGTTTATATAGGTGCACCCCACACACACGTTATTTAGTACATCTGGAGGATACACATCTTGGATTATACAGAAAAACGGTAGAACGTCAGACAGTTTTAACAAATCTGAGAATTTATTATTTATGATGCTAATGCACAGTATTCACATACTGTGTCAACTAAGCGTAATGGGAAAGGGGAGAAGAAGGGCAAAGGAAAGAGGAGGGGAAGGAAAGGGGAAGGAGAAGTGCAAATGGAAGGGAAAGAGGATGGGGAGGGAGGAGGGGAAAAGAAAGAGAAAAGAGAAGGGAGAGGACAGGGGTAGGGGAGAGGGAAGGGGAAGTGGAAAAAGAAAGGAAAGGGAAAGGGAAGGGGGAGAGGAAGGAAAAGTGAAAGGGAAAAATCTATGATTAGCAGAAGATGAAACTCAGTTCACACTGATGTGACATACCTCTCAGGATGTGAGCTTTCCCTGGAGAATGCTTAACCATGTACCTTTTCTATGTAGCATATAAAAGAACATCATGAGAAGAATATGAATCAAAAAGGTCATGCCCATCATACCAGATACCAAAATATGGAGCACTCCAAAGACTAAAAACAATATCAGCCTATGAAAAGGAGGTGAGAGGCCATGCAATTCTGTAGTACAAATCTTGGAGGCTAGCCCAAAAAACAGATGTATTGCGTTATGGTAGTGTACTAGTAAATGTGGCATGGTACAGCAGTAACTGAGAAGGAAGAAAAATTGTACCTATGAAAGCTTGAATATCTTTAAGTGAGAAGATTCAGAGTCAAAGGTTGTTTGCTTTGTTTTTTGTTTTGTTTTTTAAGAGGATCAAGAAGCTTTCTGAAATTGGAATCATTTTTTCAACTTTTGAGGAACTGGTAGATAAACTACAGAAATTTAATGAGTGTTAGCCAATGAAGCAAAATGAAAAAGAGATTCTATTAAAATAACCGAAGATTGTTCTTTGAAATGATTGTGTTCCTGGCTGATAAAGCTAATCTTGCTAATGTATGGCTAAATCTCTATCAAATGTGATTTATAAATGCTTTGCATTCTGATTAAAAACTAGGGCTGTGTCCAGACGCTTGCACATTTAAACAAATTACAAGCCAGTCAAGTGCCTGAAATTGATTTTGCTAATGCAGAATCTTCAGCAAAGGGGTGTGTGTTTCTAATGGGGGGGCCACAGATGCAGGGTTTTGGTCCAGTTGAATACTTTTCTGTTTAATGCTTTAACAGTTCAGAAAGCAACTATAAAAAGAATTTCTAATTAACTCAGCTTATGGAACAAGCTGTATGGCACAGTAAATGAAGATGGAAGCACCCAATGATGTAAAGAAAACTAGGTTACTTGTTAGGCTCTAAACTGTTGAATGTATATGGGAATATACCCAAATACACAACACAGTAACAGATATAGGAGTGAAAAATGAAGCTGATGTTTAGAAGACTTATAGCTGTAAGTTTGTGTGCCTGAAAAGGGCAGCATGATTTGATCAGGCTTGTTTTTGCTTCAGAGAATGCCACCATGGAAAGGATCTCTGGTTACTGGCAGAGATATATGATAAGTAACCCTCTGGAAATCTGTGAAGTAGAGAGATGAGAATGCGATGTGTCAGCCAACAGCCACCTTATTCACCCTGGTGATAGGCACCTGAAAGCCAAGAAAGCCAGACCAGGCAGACTGTTTGAAAAGAACAGTATTTTTCTTGTGCATAAAACTCTGTCTTGTCAGCTAAAGCAGAATAAAGACTGTAATATTTGGTGTTACATTTGGTGTTGGGATCACTCAAGCAAAATGGGCATCAGATCTAAAAAGCAAAAAGATTATTTTCTAAGCTCAAATTATTTGACATTGAGTCTGTCAGTTCAGCAACTGCTAAGGCCATTGTTTGTCTAGCGAGGAAGCTGACAGACCCATCATTTTGGTTTTGTCATCCTTTATTTTACTCAGCCTGCTTAGAGTATCTATGCTCTTGAAACTCTATGCTATCCCTGGACTCAGTGGTTAAAGGCTGGAAGATGGACCAAGAAGAAAAGCTGTTTATTTCAAGGAGTCCCGCTGAAGGAATAGAGCCACTGTTCTGAAGGCAGCTGTGGCAATTGCTCCATGAGGTACCCCTCATGGAGCTGAAATGGGCCTCTGTATGTGGGATGACAGCTAGTGGGAAGAATGTAATCCTTCCTTTTAGTTCTGCCTACAGTTCTCTTTGACCTTGCAGAGGCTTAGACTAGCTGCATTCATGATGTTGGGGGACATCAGAGGACTTTAATCCATGGTGCATTCTTATTAAGCAATCTTTAATGAGGAAGATATTGGCTGTGTGGCTGACTTGGACCATAAGATCTGGAAGTATTTAGGGTGTTGGGAACTGATGGGCATCTCTCTCCCTTTCTCAGATGGATGAAGGCTTTAGGTCTTCAGCTGTTCTGAAGTAAGCCATCTGCTGGTTTGAAAAGGGTTGGGGCCTTCATTAAAGGCACTTGGTTCTGCAGCTCCCTGACTCCAAACATGGACTAGCCTGACAATGTTGACCTTCATGGTACAATGTGAAGACCAGCTATGCTTTGAGGTTTCTTCTCAGACAGGGTGGTAGTGCAGGGAAGCGACATCATTGTTCATCCCTCCTGTTCTATGATTGGAGTTGGATTACAGGGCAATCTAGTTACCTTACAAAACATTTTAACTGGAATTTGCGATCTCCATCACTGCTGGGTATTTCAAACTGGCTGAACTACAACCCAAAACAGGTAGATACAGATCAACTGAGAATGCAGTGACACTACCGGAATTAAAACCCTAAGGTAGGAACACCTTCTGCTTCTTCATCCCATCACTGACTGTATAAAAGGCAATCTTAATGCAGAGATCTATTCTGCACTATTTGCCCTAGTATGCTGACTTAATGTCCTACTGCAGCTTTATTTACAGAGACTATTTTGAGACTCAAACATAATGCTGGCAAAGGCAAGATAATTAGGTTGTTGGTAGGAGTCTGTGTTGCCGTGGACTTTTAGGAAGAAGATAGATTTGATAACATGACAGGAAGCACCACATTTTGAAAGTGACTTTGACCTGTCCCTGAAACTTGCACCTGCTATTCTGCAAGCATAGTATTCTTGGGGGAGGGAGGAGAAGTACTATTTTCCATGCTTATAATTATATTTTGAAGGCAAAGATAACCATCAGACCCTTAACACATACCAATGGCAAGTTCACACACACACACACACACACACCCTATAGCTTGCCATGCATACTCTGCATAGCTTCCTTGCACACAAGCTTATAGCATTTGAATTTTACAACTTTGGGACTTACGATACCAAAATGTATCACACTGTACTTGCACATGGTTCAGACAGGCAGTGAAAATTCACGAGATATTTTTGAAATGTCTTTCAGTGTTTACATTTTATTCTGTCAGATTAGTAATTTGAGAACTTGCTGTTAATGGCACAGCTAGCAAAACAGCAGATCCAAATCCGGTAGGATCCTTTGAGTTGCATACTGCTAGGTGAGCAGCAGCCACACAGATGGAGGTGTCCAGGTAAAGAACAACTCCAAGTAACTTCTGGGAAAGAGCCTGCAAAACATGGTCTAAGTGTTTGTAGAATGTCAGACTTCTAGATGAGTGAATAGACCAAATCTCTTCAGTGTAGAAATGAGACATGGAGAAGGGCAAATGATAAAAATGTGCAAAATAATGGTGTAATGGTGGTGCCTTCCTCTTTATACATGAACAAAGAGCATCTCTGAATCTGAATGGCAGCATCAAATTAGAAACTTGTCTAAGGAGACTTTTTACATGGTTCATAATGAATCCATAGTGGTCATTACAGCAAGAAAGAACTGGGTCAATAATTAAATGGGATTCAAGAGTGTCTGGACAATTGCAGGGTGAATGAAAATAATTCAGTTACAGTGGAGAATAGTCTTATTTAAATGAATACTATGAACATATTTTCATCTTTTGCCAGAAACTGTGAAAAAGTCTTATCAGTGTTCAATTCAGACTGACACAATTTCTTCTGAAGATATTGCTATGGTGAGAGCACTAAGACATGTTTCATTCTTATTTAGATAGGTATGACAGTTGTCAAGTCCCCCTAGGAGTAACAAAAGGGGAAACAAATTTTAACTTGTAACTGATGAGCCCCATTTCATGAGTCCTCCAGATATCTTTTCCAAGATACTGTTTTGCAAACAAGCACAATCCTTGATTCTTCTGCTTCAACCCTATTTGTGGATTTGTTATCATATCAAAATACCACCCTAGACCTTCAAGGTTGAACATGATCCATCTACTTCAGATGCAGATTTTGTTGGATAATTTCTTCAGGCCTTCTCTGAGATTAGAGTACATCTTTTTGGACAACTAGGCAGTGAGAAACCTCATGAAGTTCAACATGGACAAGTGCAAGGTCCTGCACTTGGGGAAAAATAACCCCAGTTCTCCAGACCTGCTGAAGAGCAACTCCACAGAGAGGGACCTGGGTGTCATGGTGGGTGACAAGTTGACCATGAGGCAGCAGTGCCGTTGTGGCCAAGAAGGCCAATGGGATCCTGGGGTGTATTAGGAGGAGCGTCTCCAGCAGGTCGAGGGAGGGGATCCTGCCCCTCTACTCAGCCCTGGGGAGGCCACACCTGGAGTACTGTGTCCAGTTCTGGGCTCCCCAGTACAAGAGGGATGTGGAGCTGCTGGAGAGAGTCCAGCGCAGGGCTAAGAGGATGATCAGGGGCCTGGAACATCTGCCCAGTGAGAAAAGGCTGAGAGAGCTGGGCCTGGCCATCTTGAAGAGAAGGCTGAGAGGGGACATGTTGTGGTACAATTGGTGCAGCAAATGAGCAAGGGTTTGTGAGTTTACTCTGCTTCAGGTCCTGTTTCTTCTAATTCCATCCAGCCCATATTTGCACGCTTCACCAGTCTACTCACATTTATGGCAGGTTCCATGGCTCAGTCTGGGGCTGAGCTGCTGGTCTGTGTGTCAGCTCAGCCTTCCATCTGCTTGCTCTCAGGGCTCCTTCTGCTTGGTGATATTCCCTTCAGGGTTGTACTAGCTGCAGGCTCATTCTCCACATGGCCTTCACCTGCTACAGCTACATTTCCCCCTTTTTGTTTTTACCAATCAACTGCATGACCCCCATGTCTTCTCAGCTCACTGGTTGAAGCTGGGGCACCTCTTTGGGTTGTGAGGAACATTGATAGCCAAGTCCCATAACACACAACCCCTGCATTATGATTTAATATGCCCCCTTTTAAGAGTCTTTAGCAAATGGCCTCTGCTCCTTTATCATGGATTCCCCCCATGGTTCTCAGCAGCCTGGCTCCCAAAGGCATATTCCCCACTTTGGCTAGAGCTTCTTTGTGCAGCTGCTGAAAGATGTTTCTCCCATCCATCCTGTCAATCTTGCCCCACTGTACAATCTGTCCCAATTGCCCATTCAGTCCCTGGATCCTCAGGGGTCCCTGCTTGGGCACCACTTGTTGTGGTACAATTAGTGTGGCAATTAAGGAGCAAGGACTCATGAGCTTACTCTTCATCAGGTCCTGTTTCTTCTAATTCCACCCAGTCCATATTTGCACACCTCACTGGTCTACTCACATTTATAGCAGGTTCCATGGCTCCTTCTGAGTCTGAGCTGCTGATCCATATGTCAGCACTCTCAGCTCAGCCTTCAATCTGTTTACTCAGGGCTCCTTCCACTTGGTTATATTCCCTTCAGGGTTGTACTAGCTGCAGCTGCAGGCTCATTCTCCACATGGCCTTCACCTGCTACAGCTACAGGGACGTGTTCACTGTATATAAATACCTCAAGGGAGGGAGTGAGGAGGGTGGTTTTTGTCTGTCTGTCTGTCTGTCTGTCTGTCTGTCTGTCTGTCTGTCTGTCTGTCTGTCTGTCTGTCTGTCTGTCTGTCTGTCCCTCCCTCTCTCCCTCCCTCCTCCCCCCTTCTTCTTCAGTGATGGCCGTTGATAGGACTAGAGGAAATGGTCACAAACAGAAGCATCAAAATTTCTGGAGGAACTTAAGGAAAATTTTCTTAACAGTGAGGATGATAGAGTCCTGGAACAGGTTGCCAAGAGAGGCTGTGGGTTGTCTGTCTCTGGAGATATTCAAAACCCACTTGGATGCAGTCCTGCACCATGCACTCTAGGTGACCCTGCATGTGCAGGAGGGTTGGACTAAATGATCTCTAAAGGTATCTTCCAACCTTAGTGATTCCATGATTTTTCAAAACACTCATTACTGCATCCCTCATCTATCCCTTTGATTTTATGTCAAATAGCAAAGTTTTTCTGAAAAGATCTTGTCATAGAAACATTAAAAACATACAGTAGTTAAAAACACATATAAGTGCCCTCATAATTTGAAAATGCCCATGAGATTACTGTTAGACATCTATTTTCTGAATGAGCCACACAAGGAATTTCAAGATGTAGGAACTTCATGCAAGTACTAGATATGTTCAGCTAGTGTGAAGATTTTTTTTCCTGAAGTTGTGAAAGACTCACCCACCAGTTTTAGAATTTCTTGTCTTCCTAGAAATTTCTATGGCACCAGACAGACTTTTGTTAGTAGTAGTTGTATTTAGATCTCTTAGATGACAGAGATAGCTAAATATTTTGATGTGATTTAAACCTATTGCACACTACATACCAGTTTAGTGTCTGCTTAATACTGTGGCCTTATCAAGCCTGTTGAACATCCACATTCTCTGAAGGCTCAGGATGATAGAGAAACATATGTGGGCATCTTTTCTGAGTGACCAGGCAGCTCAAGCATAAAAAACAGGCCACATGAAAGCATTACTAGTGCTGATACCCCTTTGCATATTATATCCAACTTCAGAAGGTATAATTGAGTGAGCTATTTATGCTATATCAAGAGTGCCATGATGGACCTCCCTAAGGCTGAAAATCTGATAAGTTATGGCACTCTTATTGTAGACTCACAAATGCTGCAGTGACATGTTTGAAAAGGAACCCTTTCACCAAGAATGCTAACAGAGCTGAGTAACAAAAAGGATTCCATATGAATTCCACTGAGTACAGGAGAATTTTCTGTGACAGTTGGTAGACTAAACCAGCTAGACTGTTTATGGGGTAACAGATCAGACTATCACATGATAGATTGTGCACAGACACATCATTAACAAACAGATGAGCATCTTTGTATTTCAAAAGTAAAAATAAGCTATGAGGAATTCTAATGGATTTAAATTAACCATTATCTTTAGCAATGTTAACAAGCAAACAAAGTAAAAGCGAACATATCATAGCAATATACAGCATGATGTGTGATCTTGACATAAGATGGGTTTCAGGAGGCTCTCTTGGATGGAATACTATTGGTTATCAGAAGGAGGAAGAAATTAGATATGATAAGAGGTCACTGTTGTGAGGTAGAGTAAGCCAGAGAGTCCTCTGAAAATCCTCTGAACTTCAGGGAGCTACCTGTGGAATAGGAAGAGAAAAATACTGTAAGAGCAGGAAGGAAATGATCTGATGCAGGTAGGCAGGAAACACTTTAATGCAGGCAACTTGGCCAAGTCTGAAAACAGTTTCAGAATAAGTTTGGGTCTGGAATAAAATGAATAGAGGCAGTAACATGTTGTTCTAGGGTGCCTATTGATTGTCCCATCCCTTTTTATGGTCAAGTAGATTGGAGGTGACATTCTATGGGAAGCAAAAACTGGAGAACTGAGGAAGAAAATGTAGGTGGGAAGGACTAGTACTGTCTTAAGAAAGTATTCCTATAGAATACGGGTACTTGAATTAAATGGCAGGTATGTATATCTGCTTCCAAAATCTGTGCTCTGCGACTGCACAGTTTCACACAGCATACAACAGGGCATAAAAACAAAAGTTCAGTTTCATTCCTATAGGCCTCAGGTCACAGAGACTCATTGTGTTATCCCAGAGTTTCACATGCACACAAATCTCTCCAGATTTCTTATGGTCCTGCACAGCTTTTGTTATGGCTATGTTGATTCCAATATGGCAGCATCTTGGAGTCCTTTTAGAGTGTTCAAGCGCTTTTACCTGTAGAGTTAATGAAGCATGTGGCTTTAAGAGGGTAGAGGAAAAGCAGTATTTCTTGGTGACAAAACTGCAATAGTAAAGACATTACTCCCCAGGAAACCAATTTGCTGAATGGTCTATTTCCAGCATCCTGAAAGTATGTAACTGCATGAGGTACCCCAAATTAACCCTGGAAATTTGAGACTTTAAATGGCAAGAACAGGATTATTCTGCTTAACCATGCATAAGCTACTACACTTTACCATATACTTATTTGGCTGGGCTCTTTTCAAAACATCATGACAGCAGCTAACGGTCTGTGAACATCAAGTGTAGATTAGTTGCATTACCTTAGCTGATGTGATATTTTGGGCGGTCATGGCCAGTACAAGGGCTATAGAGCCAACAGTTGATTTACAATGGTGCATTTTCTGTCATAACTCAGGAATATATTCTCCTCCCTCTTCTCTGCCTTCTGGAGACTAAAAGTATGAGAAACTTACTAGGTGACTGAAATTCATTCCGTGAGAGCAGTTGAAAAGTGGTACAAGCTGCCCAGAGAGGTTCTGTATTCTCCATCCTTGGAGATTTTCAATACCTTGCTGGAACAAGCCATGAGCAAGGCAGTTTCATCTCAGAGCTCACTCCGCTCTGAGGAGGGCCTTGGGCTGCAGACCTTCCAAAGTCCTTTCCAACCTGAAGGAGTCTGTGATTCTGGGTCATGAGCAAATCTTTACTGCGAGATCACAGTTTACTACCTTCCAGCTGCTGGCTCCTCTGGCTACAACCCAATTGCATGGTTGGATGGGAGCTGGTGTTCAGAATACCCTGTTCAGCCTAATTTCCTTTAAAATAAGGGAGATATGATGTTTTCCAATAAGTCTTTTGTTCTGCGTATTATGGGGAGTTTCTCTTGGGGGCAAGCATTCAGAAATCCTCAGCACGCTCGAAGGATGGTACCTAGCCGGCAGTCACTGCCTGCTCTATGCAGCACACTATTAACGCTACAACTGACTGCAGTAACAGTCAATTACAGAGGCCTGAGTCTATCATTCTTATAATTACCAGGTCACCTGGCAGTTCAGCCTGCGGAGTACCTGGGGCCAACCTCCACTGGTTTTCCAGCAGCAGTACACTGGTCCCTCCAGCGAATGCAATTGCTTGTGAAGGTTAGGAAGGCCTCACATGTCAAGAGTACTCTGTAGCTTCATCCAGATGAAGCTCTTAGACATCCAAAGCTTATCTGTAAAACAGTTTCTTGTGCACTGAACACCCATACCCTGGCTAACTCCCATCCTCTGGCTGATGAGGTCCTGCACTCTTGCGCAAAACTGCAGTCCATTTAAATCAATCCTGACACCCAACACCTCTCTGTTTTCTCAGCCTGCCTGCCCCAAATATTTCCCTCCAGCCTTGACAGAACAGGTATTCAGAGGGCAACTCCAGAATAACAAGTTTCCATTTTTGAGACGGTTGTATGGGGAGCTTTGTGGTCTGGCAGCTGGCCAACAGGTGATCATTTAGCCAGGGGAGCTCACTACTGGGTAGTTAATTTGACATGCAGAACAGAGTGGTTAGACTCTCTCCAAAGTCCAGTCAGACACTTTTAGGTTCGCAGTATTAAATTATACCTGACGTGTAACTTCAAACTAAAAGAGTTTTAGTGCAAACTTTGTCTTCAGTGAGACTGATCAGCAGCCATTCATTTGCTTTGACACAATCAATCTTCTCCAGTAGACTGTATGACCATTAGCTGCTTTAAAGAGATGTGTGAGTTACACTGAGCTCTCTACCTCTGCATCACTAAGTTGCACAAAAAAAGGGATGGAAACATAGTAGTGCAAATAGAGAGTCCATGATAAACCCATAAGTATGAGGTTGTGAAGAGCAGGATCTCATACAGTGTTAACAGTCCAGGCTTCTGAATGCATCCCTTTTATATGAATTATGCCAAGTATTAGAATTTGATGAGAGCAAATATTTGAAAATGATGAGAGCATCATTTCAGAGACGGATTCCCTCTTTACACATGCACTTTCTCCATTTTGTTCAGTCTTGGACTGTTGTTACCACCATATGGTAACTATCAGGAGCTAACTGACATGTTATAAAAGCCCAGTGTAGCCAATACACATTAAAGTCCTATCCAACACCTGAATTATTCACCAGAACACTTTGAGATAGACTGTTCTTTTGGTATTTTTGGTATTTGTATCACCGGCAAGTTCAGCTTTTCTCTGCCCCCCTAGGAATAGTGGTGACAGACCACCTGGGACCCTGTGTCCCCTGTTTCCTCTGAGGATGAGAATCTCACTTGAGATCTCTCATGCTGTTCCTCCACTGCCAGAGTTTTTGATTGAAAAAAATGCTTCATCAAGTTAAACTGCTTCTCTTACTTTTTAGGATATTTACATTTTCTCCCCTGCCTCAGCAAAGAAAAACTCACTAAACTTTACCTCAAGCATCATCTCTTGCTTGTGTGGGAAAGCTGACACAAAATCCCTTTAGCCATTTTTTTGGAAATAAAGTATATTTGTCCTTTAAAACCCTGTAATGAGAGATAACACTTAATGAGAAATATGAGCATAGGACTCCTTTGATTCATGTCTGATATAAAATAGTTGAAAAAATATGTATATCATGAATATATATATATATATTTCCGCACTTACATTAGCAATTTACAGTAGAAAATTACATTTTTATAACTCTTGCCTGGGAAGACCAATGGACTGCAGGAGAATTAGTCAGACTGTACTTCTACAGCACACAAAGAACCTGGGTAAATAGGAGTGAAAGAAACTTTTAGTCAGACTGCTAAAAATGTCAAAGAGGAAAGAGGGAGGGAAATGTATAAGTCTCAAGGATAGGAGGATGTAAGAATAATGTTATACCTGCAGTACTTTTTTTACTCCAGGAAGTAAATATATGTATTTTTCTAAAAGATTCTCAGGTGCCTTGCTGGGGATACCCACAACTCAAACTTTCTTGGCCCAAGTGCACATACTCAGTCTCAGTATCTTGTGATTTTGGACATTTTTGTTGTCTGTCCCCCAAAAAGTGAACCATGAACTCTACAGTCCCTGTCCCAGGCTTGTGCAGCCACACTTATGGCATGATTTATGAGGAACATTGGAGCAAACCCTTAACCTCTTACATGGGCTTCTGGTACCCATTTTAGGACTTTATTATAATGTTGTGATTACAATTGCATTAGTCTGAGGCTAGTATCTCTCACTGTTGCAGGAAGGCTGTTTCAGAACTAGTCCTTTCTCCTTGTCTCAGATATTTGAATTCTCCCCTCAGCTCTCCCTGTTCACTTACACAAAGAATATTCTGTACCTTAGGATCTTCCAGCTACTCCAAAGTCTGAATAGAAATGGATTTCCTAGCAGGACACAGTTAACATCAGGTGGTGAGAGCACCTATTGGTTGCCTATTGTGAGGTAAATAAGTGTGAGAAGGCAAATTTTGGAAAAAGCAAGCTTGTTCATCCCTTGTTTCAAGCTATAGTAGTAGCAGAAAGAATCACGAAAATGGACCTACCTTACTCTGTATCATCTTCTCTTAGGATGTGAATTAAGTTTTGATGCTAGTGGAACTGTGCTTTTGACTTGCAGGGAAACTGTATGTGCTACTGCATTTTAAAGTCCCTGAAAAGAAATTGTTTAAGTTGTCAGAAAATCCATGCAGGAAACAGGAGATACCTGTGCCCTTAATGACCATTTGGAAGTGCCACATGGGTTCCCTGCTGAGTGTTAAGAAAATACACACAAGGGTCACACTGAATGGGAGCTGAGGAGTACTGTGCTGACATGGCCCTTACCCTGCCTGGCTGGAGGCATTCGACACCTATTCTTAAACTTTTTGTTCCAAGCACACTTCAGATCATCTTTCTGGAAGATTACTTTGTCACTGGCAAATATGATGGGGCATAGTAACGAGGGATACAATTCTGGTATATTTCTCTGCGTTTTTAATGCTGGACAGCATACGTAAATTTGTCAAATAATAGATGGAAAAAGAATGCAGCATAGAGGTTAATTGAAAAGCTAGTACTCAGATGGCTCAGTGCATTTTCAGATAAAGTGCTCTTAATACAAGAGCTTTGGAGCTCACTATTGTCAGTGTTTCCTATTACATCATGGTCCACTACTTTGCTTTTCCTCCTGATTAGTTTAATTTGAACATTAATGTTCACACCTTAATCTCCGCCAGTCTCTCATCCACAGGGAAGAGGACATACATCCAAATAAAACCCAGCCATGGCTGATGCCATAAATCAGAAGGATTTTAGAATCTGATGACAAACCAAATTCCTGTCAAAAAAGAGCAGAGCTGACCCCTCCCCAACTGTCATCAAAGCTGGGCCATAAAAATCACAGCTGTCACCAAAGCACGCTGGGCCTTTAGGGGACATGCCATCCTGGGGACTCATCTGCTGCATCTGTGGCCAAATTCCAAGCCCTCGGGCACATTCCGCTTGACATTTTGTCACATCTCTTGCTGGTACATCTGTTCAGGGGCATTAACTCTTCCTAAATCACTTTATC
>VZSV01000161.1:468911-488820 GCA_013398735.1 Nothocercus julius
GGGAGAGGCAGTGGTCTGAGCAGGGATCTGCAGCAGGAAACAGGGTTTAAGGTTTAAGAACACACTGTAGGCAGCCTTGAGGGTAACTAATCCTGTAGGCCATGTTTTTACCGTAATAAGGTCAGAACTAAGACCTGAGTTCACTTAAACTTTAAAAAATTATTTAAGCTGATATTTACATATTCACAATGATAGGCAATCTTTCCAGTTATGACCCCTTGAGCTTTGGCCACAGGCAGAGATCTATTTTAAAAGGTAAGGGGTAAGTGTGCAGCTGGATCACATTGGCCATGGATGACCTGAGATGACTGTGTACTCAGACATGGCATGAACTATTAAAGACACTGAGAACTTTTCTCAAACTGCTGATAGGGTCCAAGTTCTAAAGAATCTATCCCAAGTACATGAATGAAGGGAAGATTTGTCTGTTACACCTGTATATGAGATAATAACTGAACTCAGCTACATCAATCCTGGAATCAAAAAGCTAGGTGTCCTTACAACAAGAATGGGGATAAGTCTCATGATACAGATATTAAAATTGATAGTTACAGCTTGTTCAGCAGACGTAGCAGAGCAGAAGGCAAGTTTCTTGACATAAGAAAGATTATGATCTTCTGAATGTTCAGAACCGGAAATCTTTGAATGCATGTGGATTAGAGATCTAACTGGTGACACTAAGGATAGGGATTGACAGATGTCTGGCTGACAAGAACCTGGTGAGCATTTGCTAGACTTTCATGTCTACTGACAAAACTTCTGAGAGTTACTAAAAATAATATATGCTGACTTTCCACAGTATCCTGCAACTGGAATGGGGTAACTCAGTACCAACTCTTGTTGCGCTGAACAGAGAGTTAGTAACTAGCTTAAGCATCATTGATTGCCTGAGAACCAAGGCAAAGTTAAGTGCATGTGTCATGTGCAGACAGAATGGCAAGCAGTAGTAAAATTTACATTTGAAATTCCAAAGGCCCATTTTCCAAAGAATTTCTAGCTGAAAAGCTTGGGAAAGGCTGGATAACCTTGGGACTTCTTTGTGGATCTCCTGTCAGCTGCTAGGTGTGGGTGGAAATATGTGGGGGGATGCTCGTATGGATGTTGGATATGGCTAGAAATATCGCTGAATAGAAATCAGATGGGTTATAAGACTCTGAAAAAAGTGACTAAACAACAAGATGTTACCTAAAAGACAGAAAAAAGGAGAAGGAAAAGGTGATTAATAAAATTTATACATTAAGAATATGTCAGTGATAGGTCAAAACAAAGCAATTTTGGAAATAAAAGTGACAGTGACTTTTAAGAGAGTGCTTAAAAATATGTTAGGTATGAAATAGAAAGTCTTGGTCAGACATAGATAGTTTTAACAGTAACATTTGGAAGGCAGAGATATTCACTCCTTATTGTCTTTCTATTCTACATAGAAAGAAAAGCAGGAGGATGAGTTTATTATTTATTTATTATTACGACTTTATCATTTATTATGAGGTTAGAAAAATGGTTTCCCTTCACCCTCGATATGCTCAAAACTCTTTTGGTTCTGTTTAAGTCAGATGAGCAACAACTGAAAGCAAATAGGGTTCATTAGGATTTGCTCTAGTTCCCTGCAGATATCAGAAGGAAGGTTTTCCTTAATGTTCACCTTTTTGACTCTTGTGGAAGAAAGTAATTTTTTTCTTTTTTTCTTTTTCTATTTTTCTTTTTCTTTTTCTTTTCCTTTTCCTTTTTCTTTTTCTCTTTTGCCGACCTTTTTTATGAGGCTTGAGAAATTACCTAAAATCAAAGACAGCTCTTTCAGTGGGAGCTGATCTGTTCTCCAGTATGGTATAGAGAAGCTTCTGCTTCAGATGCCTGGTCATCCCCTGTGCTGCTTTGCTCAAGGTCACAGTCCCTGAGCTTGAGCTGCAGACAGGACTTTCCCAAGGCCATGCTGGCATAGACTTAGAGGAGTTTTTACCTTCTTCTGCAGTACAGAATGTACTTTATTTGCTGGACTAATGTTCGTGGTCATTGAATACTTCCCTACAATTGTGGAGATATTGACATGGGGCGTTTCTTTTGTGCCTTGTTCGTGGCTTTGGTGAGGCTGAAGTCTTGGGGCTTAATATGTAGGTAGCTGGGTAAAATATACAAATTAGTGATATACAGGAAGTCTCAGCAGACAGGCTTCTTCTCTGTGAAACTCTGAAAAATACTTCCAAAAGCAACTTGAGAAGGTTTTAAATAATTATTAAAGTTAAACATTTTAGAATCCTCAGACCAACAGAGTACATTTTACTAGAGATCTTTAAAGGGATTTGCTGAGGAGTGCTCTGAGCTATTCCTGTTGATATTTAACATGTCCCGGAACACTTAGACAGTACCAGATGATTGGAAAAAAAAGCTAGTTGTTCTCTTGTTCAAGCGGATAAATGGGATTGCTCAAATAAACACAGTCAGATCAGCCTGGCACCAATCCCAGGGAAAAAGAAAGAGAAAGACCCATATGAGACATGACTGGTAAAGAATTAAAGGATACTGATGCAATTAAAGGTCATTGGCATAATAATATGGAGAAGAGATCCTGTTATAAAAATTTAAGATTTCTTTTTAGAGAGTGATTATAGCATCACTGATAAAAGTATGTTTGCAGACCTAATATATTTAAACCTCTATGAAGCACTTGTTTTTCTTAGTGCATAGCATTTGGATGTAAATTTCAGCTCATAGAAAATCTAAGGCTGTGCCTGTTGGTTGAGAATCTTCCATCAAAATGATCTTTCAACAGAAAACTCTATTCTTTTTTGTTCTTGCACTTTTTTTTTTTTTATGTAAGGTTGCTTGATACAGGATTTTTCCTGTTTAGAGAATCAAAACCATATGTTTTATTTTTGGTCTGTACTGAAATTTCAATTTACTAAAGTGAAGCAAAGCTGTACCTGCCCATGATACAAGAGAAACTAATTATAAAAGCATTTCACATATGCCCATGCACTTTCTATGCCATCCTGTAGCCTAGGCTTTTTGACTGGATTACGTCTCTCATAATGTGCCTGTATTGGACTCTTTCACTTGCTTGGTGCCGCATGGAAGAAGAGACTAGCCCAAGAGTCTGGAATGTTGGTAGGTACAACAATAGCTAGCATGAGAAACTGTGGCCTTCGGGTGGTGAACAGACAGCAAATGTAGTGTTTAACATCATGGAGGAAAACTTTTTGATTACAGATGTTGAAAAACTTCTTATGGATTGAGAATATTGGTCAACTGCAGCATTTTGATCTTTTGCTACATATTTTTAAACATTTCTCTTTTTCCATGTTGGGTATTTAAAACAAAACAAAACAACCCAGTAGCCTCTCTCACTGTGTTCTTTCAGCCCTGAAGAAAGTGCCTCAGGATCCCTTCCATGCGTTTCTGAAGTGGAGAGGTAAATTCCATGACAATTTTCCCTCATAACCCCAGCCTTTCCCAGAAGAGTGCTATAGAGAGCAGGAAGGGAAAAACATAGATGCCATCTCCAACACCTGGGAAGAAAAACAGAAAAAAGAACTCTAAACTACTGAGTCTTCCTTGCTCTTTTATCACCTCCTCTGTTGTGCGAACCATCTCAAGGGAAAATGCAACCTCTGCTTTATATATGCAGTAAAGACAGACAACATTACTTTGAGAGGAGAGGAGAAGTGTTTATTACACTTTATCAATTCAAGGAGATAGAGACAGGGCTTAGTAGGAAATTTTCTCCAGGAATTTTATCTGCTGCAAAAGTCATCTCCGAAAGCACCTGGCCCAGGCCACTCAATCAAGAGTGAGACTAGCTCACTAGAGCACATGCTATGAGGTATGATACTAATGTCCAATGCTTCAGAGGACTTATTTTATGCTCCTTGGTTACCTTTGTACTAACTCAGCCAGTCTTTCCCTGGACAGTCCTGGGGATCTTATCTACAGCATGCTCTGACATCACATTGTGTGGGGCAGATGTGTCAGAGTAATGTAGTCCCATGTATCAATGTGGTACGAGATCACAGCAGAAAGCTTTCCTGGGTTAGAGATAGGGGTCTTTAGTTTCCTTAAGCTTTGTTGCTTTCAAAGGGGTCTTCCTTGTCGTGCCTTCTTATTCCTCTCCTCGCTTGCTTACATCATTTTTGCCCTTTTCTAATTGTGTCCACTTACCCTGGGATTGTTCCTTCCCTGAAGTTCCTCTTTCCTAGACTGTCCTTCATCTTTCTTCTCTCTTACTTTAGTCTCTTTCACTTTCTTCCTTGGCCACCCGTTGTCCCCAGCCCTACTACATCACAAACTTCCAGCTGGCAATTTTCCACATTCCCCATCCTTGATCCTGCTGGCTGCTGAATTTCAACCTCTTGGAAACAATCTGTTCTCTTCCATATCCTTAACCCTTTGCATCTGGAAGCTAGTAATGACACAGCTGCAGCTGCAGAAGGAACCGCTAGCAAGCTGTTCACTCCCATGGCTACTGCTCTGGCCTCACAGCTGTTACTCTGCTTTCCAGATTCCACAATAAAGGGTTTGGTTCTCAATACAAATACGGTACTCCCAAAGCAATTGTTTTTTTTCTTTCTAGAGGAAAAGGGGACTTGGAATTTTGCATCGGTTCATTTCATTGGTTATTTCTGACCTATTCCAATCCAAAAGGAAAGATATCCTAGATTTTCAGCCTTTTACCTTCAAAAGAAATTTAAGAAGTCGTGCATGTATGGAAAGAAAGAATGGCTGCAGAAAAGGATAGCATGTAACACAGTAAATATTGACAGATATGTAGCAGATATATTTCCCTCTCATTGTTTTTGCTCTCTCTCTCTCTCTCTTCCTTTCTTCAGTATTGTATCTCAACAATGAGTCCTGTTTCTGCTTTCTTCCATCTGGCAGCTCTCAGAATAATCTCACCCACCTGTTAAATGAGAGAATGTCAAGTTAAATTTACAGCACATCCTGGAAACAGGATGCTACAGAAAAGCATTTTAATTAAAATCCTCTAATTGAATGCATGCTTCCCTGTGAAAAGGGAACTGTCAAAGAGGGACTGATGTCACCACCTCTACTCCATTTGCCATGAAAGGAGGGCAACTGAAACCAGCTTTCAAGATGGAGGGGGAAGGGCATTTCCAAGGAGTTTTCCAGGGACACCAGTGTCTTGCTCTAACATGATTCATGGGAGACTTGCTCCTTTATCAGCATCAGATCAGAAGATACCACAACAGCTCTGTTACTTCTGATCAGATACTTTGCAGAGTAACAAGTTGCCATGTATAAAGACGAAGTAGTCACTAGGTGAAACCTAAACTCTGAACAGAAGTCTGACAAATACAAAGCCAGACTTTAATGCAGAGAAGATGATGGTAAAAACTGTCCCCTGGGAATGCATCCTCCTCAGCTCTACCAAGTAATCAATGGAAAATGTAAGACCTGGTTTACTACAGTTGCTGGGGTAAATGCATGAATGGACAGCAATATTTTGATACAGGAGGAGAAATGGAAACAGATGGCAAGAGACAAATGTCCACATGCTTGTTTGGAAGATCTGGGTGACCAGGTCCAGTGCTTGTGAATGGGGGCAGCAAGCCCTCCTCTGGACACACTGGCAGGCTGTGACCCAGTGCAAGTGTAGATATGTTAAACTGCAAATGTCCAGTAACCGCACAGCACCCAAAGTGAGGAATAACAGACTGGGTATGTTCAAACAAACACAACTGGTTGCCAGGAGGAAGTATTTGGGGAGAATGGGGAATTAACAAGTGCTGTAGGACTGCGTCACTGCAATGTAATTCTAACTCTTCTAAATACTATGCAAATCTGTCGACACTATGTATGTCCTGTAACCATGACACCTCTGAATTTTCTTTCCTTGACTTAGAGTAGTTAACTGTTATGAAAAAAAAAGAGTTACAGAGAATAAAATGCACATTACCTACTTCTATCTAAAGACCTAGTAATAATATTAACAATTCACAACATTCTGCGATATTTACGGATTTTTCCATTAAGCTACCCACAAGACGCAAAGCGGAAGTTTGGCACCACTGCTTTCTTGCACCTCCAGGCTGTTAAAGGTCATTTCCCAAGAGTCTCAGGTCACAGAGAAGAAAACTTCCCAGCGCCCTCAGGTGTTTGCCAGCCCTCCTTCCTTGACAACAGAGAATCCTTTCATAAACCACATTCATTTTATGTTTCAATATTTTTATGCTTCATTGGCCTATTTAGAAATTGGAAAATCTTACATCCCCTCTTGAGAAATCTGGCAGGCATGTTTGGCTCATGCTGTAAAAGCAAAAGCACTGGCAAACCCTCCAGCCTTTGCTAAAATTTAAAATGAAATGTCCAAGCACTAAAGGCATTTTGAATACCCTTTGTGAATGCTAGGGAAGCAAGCATAAAAGACTTTGGACCTATGGAAAGGTAAATCACTTTTTTTCATAGCAAATTCTGGGGTGCAAGAGTGACTTCCAGACCATCAGTACAGTTCCCCAAAACGGTAAGTAGGACAGATTTTTTGGGTAGAGAGGAATAGGGAGACCAAAACTTCTGTCTTTTGGAGGCTCACTACATCCTTGTTAAATGGAGAGAAAGCTTAGCAACTGCTTTGAGAAAGTGTTGTGCAGAATAGGAGTGCTAGACGTAGGAGTGCTAGATGTCAGGTGTGGTATTTTGCCTATTCTGAAGCAATTCACATCACTAGACATGCTCAGTGCTAGTTGCTCAATGCTTAGAGAATGCTAAGGTGGTTTGGTTATGGGAAGCAAAGTTTGTGGACCAGAACCGGAGGGCTGGTGCAGCAGAACTGGGGATTATGAGAATAGGATTTGAGTAGAGCTTCTGTCAGAAGCTCTTAGGATGGCTTGGAACAGAACTGCTGATAGTAGAGTTTATTCTGTCATCTAGCCCTCAAAATGGATATTTAAATACACATCATAATTTACAGAAAGCAGAGCAATAGGAATGTCCCATGAGATGCTTACCTTGTTTTTTAAGGAAACACTCAGTGAAGATGCTCGACTGTATGAAGACAAATGGTTGAGTGTTGAGCTAGTACAAAAAAATGAGTAAATGTCCCTAAGTGACTGAAATTTTCCATACCAACATTGCCCTATAGCTGCATGATCCACAGTGTGTTGAAAAAGATGCTAGAAGAAAATCAAGGAGGGAATCAGACCCTCATCTGCTAAAATTATTTCTGTAGTTTGTCCACAAAATTCACATTTCACTTTCTGCTAAAATGTGGCAAAAGTGTGGAGACATACAATGAAAAGGCAAGATTCTGCTTCCAGGAGTTGCTGCCTGAAGTCCTTAAAGTAATCCACAGCTCCATGAATATTCTGCCATTGGCTTGATTTGGACCATATGAATCTCCTGAGTATTTTTTCAAGCATTGAGAAAGTAACGGTTCAAGACCAAGAGGCAGAAAAATATAGCTAGTCCATACTACAAGCTTTGCACAGTACAGTGACACAGAGTGAATATCCACTCCTGCCCAGCTGTTATCAGGCTGTAAAGCTGATATATAAAAGAGAGTGAGAAGTGTTGTCACTTGTAGCAGGCATTTTTGACTGAGCTCCAGAAGAGTGACTAGAACTTGCTCAGTCAAATTCATTTTAAAGGGAGTTTTAAAAACAGGAAAAAGGGTTTAAAAAAAAAAAAAAAAAAGAAGCTCATAGAGATTGAGGCTGAAAGGGACTACCTTGCAGTCATTTAGTCCTCCTGTAGCCTTCACAGTGGGGAAAAACTAAACATGACCATTAAAGAAGGTTCTGCAGACCAAACTGCTCTTTGAATGAAACAACCTAAACTCTCAGGGGGGTTGGCAGTCTCAGTTATTGCAAACAGTGTATGAGAAAGGCACGGAGAATGAACTCACCATTCACGTCTTAAAAGTCATCATTCCAGGTTGGGTGTGAGGCCAAGATGTGTTGGCCAGATCCCTGTGTGGGTGTGAGAAGATGATCCTGTCTTTTTTTCAGCCTGCATTTGCTCTTTGGGGACACAGCTCCACTTTTTAAAGATGCCAAGCTGGTATATCTCACTGCTCCACTGTCCATTTTTAAGGAAAATGTTAATCACACTTATTAGTTAAAAAGAAAAGACTCTAAAATCCAAACTACTCAGGTTAGAAGCTTTGCTATTGGCATATTCAGGAGTTTGTGGCATGTCTGAGTCATTACTGTCAACTAAATGAATGCAATATTTTTGGTGAGGGAGTGTTACATTTTGCAGACACTAAGGCTTTTAATAGAAGGACCTGTGTAGCGTGCGTGTGTCTCTCTCTACCACCTCATCACATACACGCTAAAAAATACAGAGATTTGTGTGTTCCAGATGTTAAAGCAGGACTGCCCTGTGCAGTCACTCTTTTGTGAATGATCCATGTAACGCCACTGAAGGTTTTGTGAAGGTGGGAGTCTCCAGACTGCATGCAACTGTTACTGGCCCTTTGCCCATGGCTGGAAGGTATCAAGGTGTTTGAACACTTTGGAGTGCTTGAGATCTAGAAAGCCCACAAGTACTTTCTATTGCTTACTAGTTGCAAAGCCCTTTCCCAGACATGCATGGGAACTCTAGAGGAGTGTTCTGGGCCCTTCATTCGTGCCTAGCAGTTGCAGTCACCCTTCCTTCTGCCTGGCCAGGACCAAGCTCTGGTGGACTGCTGTCTAATTTTGGAAACTTGATAAAATAAAGCAGGATGTCATGTGTTACTCAGAGGAAAGATTTGACAATTTCCGTACCAACAGAGACACAGAATTCTAGTGGCAGCCTTCCTAGGTTGGTAATTTTATCACATAAGTTCCCATGTCACTTTGGAATCTGTCCAGAGCTGAGATGGAGCAGCTATGTATCCCACAGCTATGTATTGCTGAGTCCTGTGAAAAACTTGTTTTTCCATAGTTTTGTTAGATGATGAAGTGCTGGGTGTTTCTAGTCCCATCAATGACACTGACAACTGCTCTCCACCACTTGGCTGAGTACACTGAACCCAGGGTACTACCTGGCAATCAGGGCAACTGTCAGGTCAAAAGCAGGGAAGCAGTATGCGCCAGGGTGTGGTAAGCCTGTAACTGAGACAAATTGAATAATCCCAGCTCCTAGACTCATTCTGTCCTCAACCAGTTCATTCCATCTCTCTGCTTCTTTCTTAGCTGGGCCTCACACTGACAGCCTCTAAGAAAGGCAAGCATGGCAATTTACTGTGCTTCAGAAGTGCTGTATAACCCCAGGTAATGCATTACATCCTCCACCATTGGTATTCCCACCTTGTCTGGAGATTGTCCATTTGGGGAAGGTGCAAAAAAATCCTCCCCCCATGATACACTGTAACTCAGTTAAAGCGTACTGTATTTTAGAAAATACACATAAACTTGGATTTCTGGGGACAGATCCTCACCTTTCCTGAAAGCACAGTATGTACAGTCTTTCCCAATGCTCTGCTAAAACTTAACTGTGCTGAGCAGTGCACTAACTTTTGTGGGCCCACAGCTACTCAGTGGAAGGAAAAAAAATGTCCATCTTGAGCACTACTACTACAGGAGTGAACACCACGCCTGCTACTCCTTCCCCAAATCTGCTTTGCACTGATGATTAACACATGACTTTCATTGCTTCCACCTATTTCTTCATTTCCATGCCCAAAGGGAGAATTTTCAACTCCTAACTTGCATGTGGCTGTCTCAAGTTCAAAAAACAACTATCATTCCCATGTAAAACATGGGCTTCCTCATTTCCTGCTCTTCCCTTCCCTGGAGAGGGAAGAGTTGCTGTTTTGTCTCTCTGTTTCTCCTCCTCTCTCTGACTGCATCCCTCACTGCACTTCAAGGCTCTTTCCTTGCCTTTCATGTACTTTCTTACAGCTGTGCTCCCCTCCTTTCCTCTGCAGCCCCTTGCCTTCCACACTTTCCCTCTGAACCACTCCTCATTCTTGCTATGCCTCACATTTCTCCATGCTGCCTCTGACTCATCCATGCTCCTTGCATCACTTTCTTCCTTTTGGCCTCCTCTTCCATTTCATATTCTGGACTCTCTTACATAGACTTTGCATTAAAGTGAGTTTATATGGGGTAGTAATTGCTTCCTTTATTCACACAACTTCTAACACTAATTCACACCGCTTTATTCCCCAGTGGTGTGTTTGCAAGGGAAAGAAGACAGAAGCTGTAACCTGACATAGTTTAAACTCCCTCACACTTCTCTAGCTCATCCTCCTGCTCCCTAGATTCTCCCTAATTCCCTGACTGGCTTCTAAGATGCTCACTCTTCCCACTGCTTTTGAGGATCATTCTCTGCTGGCTCTGACTAGCCTTCCAGCATCTTGGAGGTTTTCATTTTTGCTAGCAATGAATGCAGTAGATTATTGCCTTCTTGGCTGAGGACAAGCTCATTTCAAAGCCTGGGGAAAATTACTACTCTTATGGTTGAGAGACTGATAGAAAGTTCCAGAAGATGGAATAATGCTGATTTTTGACTTTAAAGGCAGAGAAGAACAAATTATAAGGAAAAAATATCAGTATCAGTTATTAAGTCCTGTGTTACACTGTCAGAGAAGTATGTCCTCTCTCTTGTTCCTTTCTCAGGTTCTAACCTTTCTCCTTAAGGTTGTTTGTTCTTTTCTCTGTCCTTGATGACATCTGCTTTTCTTCTTTCCTACCATTTTTCCTTTATAACGTTCAGCTTATAATGAAAGGTAAATTAATTAAATTAAATCCAAAGTCATAATAATGAGTCTTGGAAAATTCCATCGAGGCAAAATCCAGACAAAACTGTAGAAAAAGTTGATCTTGAAGTGCCTGCACAAGTCATGGTGAAAGACACAAAACCAAACAGCATATGAAATTGGGAAGGGAGGTGGGGCAAAAGGAAAATGCATGACAAATCTGCATGAAGTGTCCCAGACAGCTTTTGTCTGCACAGAAATGGTTTTATGGGATTTTCTGCTGGAAAAAAAAAGAACAAAAAAAATAAGGAGTTGAGTTCAAAAGATCAAGTTTCATTTTCATTGATCTTGGACTTGTAAGAGCTACCCCATCAATCACTACTGCTTAAAAATTCCTGTTAATGTCTTCGAGTGCTGGGTCTGCCCATATGGTTTGTCTTTATAACATTTGGACATCCCTCTGGAAGCGGAATGAGATCTGTCATTGTCAGAGCCAGACACTCTGCACTCATCCCCAAATCCCAATGAGTGTTGTAAGGAAAACACTGCTGCTACAAGCCTGAAGAGCTTCATCTCATCTGGGAAAAAAAAACAGCAACAGAAGATGAGAAAGGAATAATGCCTGGAAGATCTAGCTTTCAGAAATGCTGGCAACAGTTGCAGAACCAAGGTAAAAATCCCTTCATATACTCTAGGAGTTCTAGGACAGAGCTTCAAGCTCTGTTTGCTCATAAGGAGGTAAGAACATGGATAGTGAAGACTTTCAGAATAGGAAGGGAAGGAGGATCCCCTAACATTATACTGAATGATGTGATCAAAATTCAGGTAGGCTGGAAATCTTGTCAGGTACAGTTTGACCTCTTCTTGTTGCATGCAACTAAGTCAGCATGGTGGTAAATGTCCAAATGATTTTTAGAGACATATTTGTAGGTGTCTGTAAAATTGTGCTCCTCACCAGTAACAGACTCATGCCCGTGGGCAGTGATGCACTGAACTGATGACTCAGGCTTTGCAGGCTTTGGCTAAAAACATACACATGGACAGAATATTAGGAATGTGTTTGATGAAGAACAAACATTTAAAAAAAGGTTTTTCATATTTCAGAGAACTAACCCATCTAGTTGAGCTGACTACGAGCGTGTAATGACATCAGTTTTCCTCAGAGAAATTTCAGATCCCAAACCAAAAGTCCCCAAACAAATCTTTCTCCCTAATGTCCCAATCTCCCTTTTTTGTAAGGTCGTTCTTTCCTGCACTGGGGAAATAGTCATGAAGACACATTCCAGACTGGATCTTCAGCTCAGATCTGCACTGGATTTATGAAGCAGCAAAATAACTCAGAAGGGTATGTTGAAAATGATTGTGCTGCATCTTGACTTTGACAAGGATTAGAGCATTCATTTTGCCACTGTTGTCTGAGAAGCTATGACAGAACTGCAGAGAGTCATCAATATATCCAGAAGGACTTTGAATTTACTTGGCCTTTCTACAAAGAAATTCTGCACAGGGGCAAAAAGACTCATAATCTCTATTCCCCTCCTACTCTTGATTTGCCCACAAATGTGTCACAATTCGTTATAAAGAAGGGAATTATCTGTAGCTAAATTAGGTCTTTTGAGCATCAGAGAGTGATGATATTCTCTCCAGGTGGGCTGAGAGGTATGTAGGATCCAAAGCTCAGATTCTGCTCACACAAGGCCAGGGCCAAATGAATAGTCATCTCCTGAGGGGAGTGAAAGGTCTAAGCAAGGAATCTGTGTGTAATGCTGTGAAAAAAGTAGTTTGCTGCAGAAGTAGGAGTAGAATGGAGATGTCAGCTGCATCAGGTCTCCCACTTTTGGAGGTGTATGTTCAGGTGCTCTCTCCTACTTTTACTTGCACACTTACTTCACAAGCAAGCTATTTATAAGCATAAATGCTGAATGTAAGCGTATATTTAATATTTCACATATTTTCATTTGATCTTCTTTCTTGGAATGCTTATGCATCAGTTCTTTGTGGAGACAAGAACGGTTGTTTTGCAAGCAATTTCTCTGGTGACGGCCTGAGGATCCCAGCAAGACACCATTGTCAGTGAGATGAGAAACAGTGATCTCATGAACAGGGGGAAGGAAAGGAGGGATGAGACTGAATTTTAGGTTTTCTACATTTAAATCCCATCAGACTTTGTATTTTCACTTTAAATTCTTTTAAAAATATTGCATCTATTTTCCTTCAAGATATTATGATTGGAATTACTTAATGCTTTTCCTCCACTGATTATTTTTCTCAATGTGAAGAAGTGATTTCTTTTCAAAGACATTTGAAACTCACCACAATAAAGCGAAAACCTGAAATAAAGGGAAGAATTGGAAGGTGTGAACTTTACAGAAACAGGCACAACACAAAAGAGGTAAAGTTATTTTTATTTGGTCTAGTTATATAAGACCAGGACACATGTTTCTCCCCTCACACCCCACAGCTCCCTGAACACTTGGATGTGGGCTTCTGAAATGCCTGGGAAGGAGAGTTGTCCCCCATTGTGTCTTGTTTAATATGGCGATTAGAAGGATTCATTATTTTGTAATTTGGCTCTCCCCATAGCTCTCACACCTTCAGGAAAAAGCCCTTTACATTTCAAACATGCCTTTTCCCTGGGCCTCCCATACCAAAAAGTTTGGATAACCACCTCCCTCTCTTCCCTTGGGTGAAGTTTCAGCTCTGAGCACTGGTAAGATGGGCCGTGGTTTTGCCCCAAAGATTTTCACTCATCAGAGGCAGCACTGCTCTAGAGCACTGGGCAAGTTTTCCCACCTATAACAATCACAGTCTGACCTGGAAACACTTTCACCACAGACTTGCCATGGTTCTTCAATAAAATACTGAGCTTGGTCCCACTAAGCCTGTATGTCTGGGTAACATCACAACAACATGAAAAATACACATGGTGCCACTCATCACATGGCAAGCTCTTGCTTCCATCTGACTTAAATGGAAAAATATGCCTGCAGCAACACCCCATTTAGGGCAGTACCAAATGCACAAAGATGGGGACTTCGTCATCACTTCCACCAGTGATTACAGTTTTGCAGTAAATGGAGCAGAGACGAGCTATTAAATTCAATAGAAAACGGCCTAGGGAATGTGTGGTCAGGGACAATGATTTTTTTTTCAATTTGCTAGTCTGTAAAATGGAACACTCCTGCCTTGACCAGTAAGGAAGGTGTGATTTCAAATTTCTAAGTGCTTTGACCATGGAAATCAAGGGATAAATTTTCAAGTTCTGTTGCAAAGACGAGGCTTTAGGTATTTTTCTGGTCATGTAAAGCACCTAAAATCTTGTCAGATTTATCCAAAATAAAATCAAGTTTATTTGATGGAAAATCTAAAATTGTATTTTGTTGCTATTTAAAGTCTTTCTACAGAGAGAAATGTCCATCTAGCTTGTTGAAAAACAGTCAACTTGCTCTCACTCTGGAGGAGATACAATCCGTAGGTGCAGCATAAGAAACATATTCTCCCCAAAATATACCTATCTGAAAGGGCAAGGCCTGGAGTGGGTGAAAAAAAAAATGTAGGAATAGAAGAAATGGCAGTTGTTGAGACCAGGCCAGAAAGTTGTGAAATCTCACCCATTCATGTCACTACATACTCACTTTCAGTACCTGCTGGGTAAGGGAACACCCCTGTTTATGATACTGTCATTGTCTGAGTTCTGTATCTGGGTCAGAACTTGTATTCTTTCCACTATATGCCTCTTCTGGGATTGATCTAATAATATTTTTTTCTGTTATTGCTACACTAAAAAAAAAATACAGAAGGAAATCTGAAAAGTGAAGCGTGAAACCAGTTCCAGTGAAGTCAGAAAATAGAAATGGATAGCTGGACACTTTGGGATTGTTACAGGCAGCTCTGGTTCAGCAAGATTTGCTGGGCCACTGCTTTGCTGGCCTGGGAGATACATTAGAAAATGATACTTAGAAATCATAAATAATCTCATTATATTGCAGCTGTTTGCATTTTGGAAAACATATATAAAAGCAGTGGAGAACTGAATTAAAAAACCTCCAGTAGCAGCAGCTGAAAGGAGAAAAAAACATAGATATTACAGCTAGGCGAACCTAAAGAATTTCTTGGATTTGGATTCAAGCTCAATTGGATCTCAACTAGTCTGAGAAATTACAAATTCTTCACTTTCTTTGTAGGAGCAACTCATGGATGCTGTTATTCCTTCTGTTGTAGATCCGTTGGACTGAGAAATGGAAAAATAGCATTAACACTGGGCATCTAACCAAGGCCCACTCAGGCCTGCTCCTACAGTACCTTCCCTAGCTTTAGAGCCCACCTTGTGTTTCAAAGCTACAGAAACTCCACAGCTAAATTCAGTCTGTCAAGATACTTTCTCCGATATTCCTCTTGACTTTCCCTTTTCTTGCTGTATCTCCTGTTCATAATTTGTTGTATGTGAGTAAAAAAAAGCACTGCTGAAACTCAGCATTGAGGTGCCAAACTGCACATAGGTCACATAGATTTGTATATGGCTATAGTCCCACTAGTTAAGATATGACTGAGAGACTACAAATAGACCACGATAAACAACAAACTGGAGAAATGGAGATATGTTAGGGTGAGCTGGTTATAGATACTTGTTGCATGTGATGATCAGTTCTATTTCTGTTAAGAATCATAACTATTTATTTAATATTGGGTCTTCCTTATTACTAAAATTGAAAATTTGAGTAACAATGGTCAGGGAGGTTTTTACCTTGTATTTTTTCAAAAGAATAACATGAGTTTTTTTCACAAATTCTTGTCCACCATGACACTTTTCTAAACATCTATACTCCTGAAAATCCACCTCTTCATTCTTTCAGTACTGTGTTCATTTTCCAACCCACAGGCTGGTATGCATTAGCACACACAAGTCCTCCTCCCACAACACTGGCTACTTATGTTAATAGAAAAATTTTTAAGCTCTTCATGCTCTTCCAAAACATTGTCTTTTAAAACAGATTTAAGGCATTTACTGAATTAAGAGTCACTGATGATTCATTTTGTTTTTCTTTGTTTCTCTTATGGTCGTCGAAAGCTATTTGTCTTTCCATGAATTTTCATAAAGTCTCCTCTTACTTGCATTTATTTGTTAGTAAATATGTTTCTGTCTTTTTGGAGACAACTTTCACTAATCATGTGTTCTATTTTACTGTCTCACTTCTAGGTGAAACTTTGCTGGGTTTCTTTTAGGAAAGTCTCCTGGAATCTCAGTTACTACTTCTCATTGGGACTTCACAAGAACACAGGTCTATGTTGCTGGTCAAACAGTCTTATTTCTGTAAAATGACATTTCAGAACTTCTAATACTAATAGCCAGAATTCCTGCAGTCTTAAGAACTATGCTGTGTATTATCTGTTCTGGGCTTTATTAAACCTTTCTCTAGACATGTCTCTTCTCCAGTAAGATGTGGAGTTGCACTTATTAAATGGCAGGCATCCACATGTCAGCCTTTGCAAATGCAGGCTCCCACATTGTACAGGTGAGGAAAGCACTCATTGATTTGTGGAACCCAAGTCATCTGAAGTGCATTGTATGCACCAAACTCATCATTTGGGTTTCAGAAATGAGCTGAGGTTGCTCATGACTTAATGTCAGAGATTTCATGGACAGTGTTCATTGATGCTAATACAAGAAACACTTGATAGTCAAGCAGCTTAGACCGTAGATATGGGAATTAGAAGATTCCTTCATATCAGATATCATGGTACTCTGTGAATATGACCTAATAGAAAAGAGAAGGCAAAGAAAAGGGAAGGCAAAGAAGTAATATCATTTGACAGCTAAGCTCTGCTCCCTCTCTCTCTGCCGTACCCACTTTGCACTGTTTATAAGCACACAGCCACATCAGACAGATGCTTCCAGTCTTACACGTCTTCTATGCCATTGCAGAACCTCCTTACCCTGTCTCATGTGGTGGAAAACAGAACCCAGAATTCTTTCATTCCCTAGTTTGAACTTGTGCATGAATAGACCTGAGACATGAGCCAGGATCTTTGTTTTTCAAAAAAACAAAAGAATAATGATTGTGGTATATCATGAATCATGTATTAAAACAGGTATTCAACTCTAGAAATGCTTTGAATAAGACAGTTGCCTTCTCAGGTCAAGAGAATGATGGAAAATGTCCTCTATTACAGAAATAGACAGAAATAGCTGACTTTTAACCTTTCACACTGTTTGTGTTATCCTAGAAATAAATGAAAAATTGTTAAAAATAATAAAAAAAGAATATTTAGGCATAGCATAAAACCACTTATGTTTGTATCTGAATGGTATCTGTATGTGTTTTTAATTGTAAATATTTAGTGATAAGTCCCCATTGTTTGACATAATTAGAAGCTGTAAACAGTGTATTAATGCAAAGAATTTAATACAGTTTTTGTTTTTGTTTTTGTTTGGTTTAGGGAATTAATGTCCATCCTTTCAAAAGCTGCCTTTTCATTGATACACTTTCTATCCATTGGCCAGAAGATAGAACACAAAAGTTCATTTGGACTAGTTCGTGTTCTCCATCCAAGAAGGAAATTAGTGTATTATACAATGACATTATAAAAATGTATTTAAGCAATACACAGATCAGCTTTAGAGACCTCAGGTGACCCCATTACTAGAAGTGCATGGCCAGTTCTTTCTTATTTTGGATGTGTTTAGGTTTTTGTTCATTTCTGTATAGATATCTCAATTCAGTCTTATTTAATACCCTTTTACAGAATACTTTATGCCTTTTAATTTTACTTTTCAAGTTCATCAAGGTTTTTTTTTTTTTCCCCCTCTGGCCTTCTGTAAAATTGGAAACAGCTCCCAGTTTTCTATTGTTAACTCAGAGTTAAGAGTTTGAGTGGATGGATAATAATCTATAGGGACTGACATAAATGAAACTCAGCGCAAGACTGTATGGAGTGAAAGGTGATTTGTATTTAGTTTTCTAAATAAGCTGAGCCTTCTCATTTAAACATCAAACTCACAAGCTCTAATAGGTACCTGTCGAAGCAGTCTGGGCAAAATCACTCATTTGCAAGGGAAACTTACTATTCAGCCCTCACTTCATCTTCTGACTTTCTTTTCAATGGTGATGTGAACTCTTTTTTAGACAAGTCTTTACAGCTTTTAGAAGTTACAGGTATTGAAGCAGGAGCTTTTGTCTTGAAATCTTGGTTAATTACCCAGTGTAAATACTAGACGAAGTTGCTGCTCATTTTCTTCTTCCTCATTTTAGTAACTTATGTTAAATCCCATCTTTATGTTGGGGTATGGAAGGAATGGCACATACAGTGTGCCACAATCTAGCTGGCAACATTGTGTTTTTGAATTGCAGATTTTCTGTTGTAAAGTCTCTGGTGTTGGTGTTGAGATCTGTCCTTTGCATTAATCAGTTTCATTGCTGCTGATCATGTCCCTGCCTATCAGTAGAAACAATTCTTTGACTTTTTGTTCTAGTGTTTTTCTGGTACTTTTCGCACATGCATCTGGATTCATACTTCATCCTAACTAATCTTTGTATTTCTATACAGAGTTCTTCTCATAACAAACTAACTAAAAACCAGGGACAACAGCACTGACCCTCATTTGGATGACGTTGGCAGGCTACACTTAAGTTTAAACTGGCTTAATTGCACTGGAACTTTTTCCAACTTCACAGGGAGATGCAGAAAGCAGGCTATTACACCAGCTCTCCGATTAGAACGTTTCATTACATATTTAATGTATCCTATTGACTGCAATATTTCCTTTGTGCTTGTTTCTAGGGCTGTTACTGCAACTTAAAATGCAACTACATTAATGTGCAATTAACTGAATGCACATAAAGGAAATTTTATGAAGCGGCTCAGGAAAGAGAGGAACCCTCCAAAGGCCTTTGGAAAATGTCACATCTCATCATCCCTTCAGCACACCTAATATTTACAAAGGAAGTCCAGGAAAGATAGCGAGCGTTGCAGCGTGTCCTGAGGGTGATCATTTTGTGGTCTGAAGGAAAAAGTTATCCTGTACAAAGGCACCTTCACTGAAAAGGCCTATAGACAGTTTCCCCTTCTTGGCTGATAGCTGAACAAGCACCACCCTCCTCATAAGAGAGGGGCTGATAGTGCATGCTTTCTGCTCACAGTCCCAGCTAGGCTGGCTCTGCCTTGTGAGTCTACATTAGTCAGAGACTGCTGCATCCAGTCAACTGAAAAACAATGCTGTGAGGCATGCACAATGTTGGGCACTTAAAGGCAGATGTGAACTAGAGAATGTACTCCTGTTTGTGAGTGGCTGATTGGAACATATAGAAGACACCCTTCCTCAGCAAAGGGCTTTATTCAGCTGAATAACACAGCTTTGAAAATGCACAACAAATTTAGAACGTTACTGGAATAAGAACAGCATCAATAGGAACTTCAATCTGTGTAAAGTTATATAGGCTCCTAATCCTTCTCCCCCACAGCATGCAGTGAGTTCCACATTAAGACTGGTTCCATGCTCCAGAGATAGGCTATTGTGCAATCAACTCTATTGTGGTATTTTCGTGTTCTTCTCTCAATCAGCTGATGCTGGCAAGTGTTACTGGGCTGTTCCAACATGACAGCACGCAGCAATATGAACTGCTGTTTTCCAGATTACTCCTCCAATCAGGCAGGCTAGGTTTATTGTTTTTGTTTGTTTGTTTTTGTGTGTGTGTGTGTGGACAGCAGCTAATATTAAAAGAGGTATGCCTGGAGACTGCTCCTGTCATTTGCGATCACGTTACATTTCTCAGGTAATATACAACAGTTACTGGCATGGGAAAGCAACCCTGGAAAAGAGTGTGTGTGTTTTAGCTGCATTTTATACAAGGTGCCTTGTTCTGCAGGCTCCTTCTCTTAAGAAGGAAAAGTGCTGAAGGAGTCAGATGTTCTTTGGATGGGAACTAACTTATTTATAGCGAGCTTTCACTTGGCCACCCCATTGCCCTGCCCACAAAGTTCACTCATGGCTCCAATAGCTGTATTTCTAGTGCTTCTGCTGTATGCAGTTTGCCTGCCCAGGCTTCCTGCTGCCTAGTCTTTGTGCTTCCATGATTTTGTTTTTTTTGTTGTTGTTTTGTTTTTATTTAGAACCATGTCCATTCCAGTGTAGGTTGTGTGTTCTGGACAAATAAATAATATATAAATAAAAAATAAATATATACCTATAAATATAAAAGATAATTTTTATTTTTTTATTTTTTTATCCCAAATGACTGTGTGTCACCCTCTGTGATTTTAACATAAATGTCATGG
>VZSV01000161.1:488960-520017 GCA_013398735.1 Nothocercus julius
AAGATAAAAAAAAAAAATGCATGGCTTACTCACAAACCCATTCGTATTATTTTTGTCCCTATCCTCTTTACTTTTATGACAATTTGCCAGGTTTGCATTTAGAACAACATGTGTTGCTAGATGACAGATCTCCTGCTGCAGGTATTTCCGCTACTTTTCCTAGTATTTGGATCAGACTTGTTGATAAAGGGCCCATTTTCAAAGACACTACATATTGCTTCACCTTTTTCATTTGTAGCATCTAATTTGGGGATACATATGCGTTCCATCTGCATATTAAATGGGTGAGTTGTGAAATAAAGAACCCTGCTTTTCTTCAGTATTCATAGTTTCTTGATGTATAACAATGGACATGTGTCTTTTATTATTATTATTATTATTATTATTATTATTATTATTACTATTACTATTACTATTACTATTACTATTATTATTATTATTATTATTACTTTGTGCAGTGGGGGTCAGAGGATATGCATCTCTCTCTGATGTGGCTTCTCTGAAAATTGCAATGTGGCCTTCCCTGCCCTGGGAAAAATGAATGAGGGCTCAATCCTCCTCTTCTGACTCTTCTAAGGAAATATGTAAGAACTTGTACCTTTGGGACTGTGACCATTCTGTCAAAGCTTTTTCAAGTCAGCCAAGGGGTCCAAATGTCTGTGGTGAAGTAGGGAGGGATGGAAGGGGAGAGGAAACACAGGACTGCTGCCTTTCCCCAACTCACTTGCACATTTTTTTGCATTGTTCATTTTGCAAATGAGCGGTTGAGAGCTCCTAGATGCAAATGTGAATGTGACTCTCTAGCCCTGAGATTAGGGCAGTCACCTAAGAAAGAAGATTTTCCAAAGGCAGTTGCTGCACTGTGTACTGCAAGCTCTCCTGTTAGGTGAGTCAGTCCCAAGCAGGTCTCCCAGACAGTCCCTGATGCATGTCTCACATGGTCTGGGCCATCACCTTGAAGCGGCAAGTGATTCAAGAGTCTCTGTATGGGTGGGAGGAGGGGCGCTGCTATACATGGGATCTCTCTGTCATATATATTGCATATATAACTGCAAACATAATGCTTAGGGAATGTTTCTGAGGGGATGACAAACTTTTGAGCAGGTAGTCTGCTCAGAGGAGTGTTACACTGGCAGGATTTCCCCTGTGCAAATAAATTATTTCAACATACTTTAGTCTATTATGTTCAATATTGCTCTACTTTTGCTGTGTGCAGAGATGATCAAAGAAAGTTTGGGTTTCCATTTTACTGTTAGCTTGCTTTTAAACCTCAGTGTAACTTCCACACACAGTCCATATTTATGAACCTCCAACACTACATCATGTAACAGGCCAACTTCTCTCTATTTTATCAGTTCTTATTCACTCTTGATGTTGAAAATTTTGATCCTGAGCGGAAAAAAAAAAAAACAAAAAAACCTTATGTTTTATATTAAATATGGTTGACAAATTCTAACACTAAGAGCAGTAAGTTTCTTGCTAAAGGCAATTGTACAGAGTAATATTATCTCAGCATGTTGAAGAGTTTGACTGGATAAGGGACAGAGGGCTTATCATCTTGAAAGTTCATATTGCTGAAAAGTTTGAATGACAGCCTCAGTGGTTTCTTTTAAAATGCATGGAAACTGGAAGTCCAGTTCTGCCCTCTAATATTGAAAGGTTTGTCCTGGATCTGGCTTCCAATTCTCAGTGACCATTTTCATTAACCATTTTCAGTGATTTGAAATGAAATTCATTCTTTGCTTTAATCAAGTTTCGAAACATACATTTGGATATTGAGAAGGATTTTTGCTTTAATCAAATCATATTCTCTCTGAATAGCTGAAATACAGACTCACTCACAAAAGATTAAAGGAGATGGATAAGAAAGAGAAGAACTTTGCTGTTGAGCAGTACATTTTTTTCCACTAGTATTTATAGAGATGCACTATCCGGGTATATGAAAAAAAATACGCAAGAGCAAACTTATCAGTCTGAAAGTCAGTGAATCAGAAAGGATTAGGAAGGTACTTGAGAATGGTGTGATGTGCTACTGGCATTACATAGAAGGTGCTTATTACATATCTTGGTCATGGCAAAATGTTAGCACTGGAGGTCAGCTCATTCCTGCTGTAAGTTCAATATTAATTCACTTGTTAAATAATTTAGCAGCATTTGTAAGAGAAACCAAACTGTAAAAGGTATCTTTAACAAGGTTTGTAAGAAACTTCTGAAATACTGAAAAAAAAAAAGTGAACTGTAATGATATTTGATGTCAAAAAATACAAAGAAATGACCACTGAAAGAAGACTGCATGGTTCATAGACTATGGCTCATCTAAGTTTCTTTTTAATTGTATCAGTTCAGCAAGAGTCTAGATATAGCTTGGGAAACTCAGTAAAGACCTGGCATTAATGTAGCAGCAGTTAAAATCAATCGACTAACACTCTTACTGCATTTCTGTTGAGCCTCCAATGAAGCTGGGGTGAATAAAGAAGGGCTGAAGATGCCACATGATGCCATATTGGAAATGAGTGACTCTCCCACATGCAAAATATCATATATTCAGAGACACCTAGACAGGATGGAGAGCTGGGCAGGAACCTCATGGAGGAGGAACCTCATGAGGTTCAACAAGAACAAGTGCAGGGTCCTGCACCTGGGGAGGAATAACCTCAGACACCAGTGCAGATTAGGGGTTGACCTGCTGGAAAGCAGCTCCGTGGAGAGGGATTTGGGAGTCCTGGTTGACAACAAGTTAACCATGAGGCAGCAATGTGCCCTCGTGGCCAAGAGGGCCAATGGGATCCTGGCCTGCATCAGGAGGAGTGTTGCCAGCAGGTTGAGGGAGTTGATCCTGGCTTCTCCTCAGCTCTGGTGAGGCCACACCTGGAATACTGGGTGCAGTTCTGGGCTCCCCAGTACAAGAAGGACATTAAGTTTCTAGAGAGGGTCAAGTGTAGAGCGACAAAGATTATTAAAGGACTGGAAAGACTAACTATCATATGAGGAAAGACTAAGTGAGCTGGGCATGTTTAGCCTGGAGAAGAGAAGAATGAGGGGAGATTTGATCAACATGTTCAAGTACCTGAGGAGTGAATATAGGGGAGGATGGGGCCAGGCTCTTCTCTGTGGTGGCCGCTGATAGGGCAAGGGGTAATGAGTGAAAGCTGAAACACAGGAATTTTAATTTCCATATGAGGAAGAGCTTCTTTACTGTGAGGGTGACAGAGCCCTGGAACAGGCCGACAAGAGAGGTTGTGGAGTCTCCTTCTCTGGAGATATTCAAAACCTGCCTGGATGTGACCCTGTGCCACATGATCCAGGTGTCCCTGCTGGAGCAGGGGGGTTGGGCTAGGTGATCTCTAGAGGTCCCTTCCAACCTTAACCATTCTGTGATTCTGTGATATGTAGTCTCGGGACGTCATCTCCAAACAGATGAAAAGATATTTGGTGCAAGCAAATACTTTATGAAAATCTGAGACACTCTTATTTCTCAAGGTGGGAGGCAGGGAGAAGAGAACTTGACCCACATGTGTGTATCACCCATTTCTTTTATGTTTTGATCATGGCCTTCTTATACATCTGTTATATAATGTAAATGGCCAACAGCAAGAAATACTGTTTCACACAACATCCTATTACTCTATAGAAATCATTGCCACAGGCTGGAGTGGCAACCAGAAGAATCAAAAGTATATCTGAAAGAGTGTACAAAGAATTTTAAAAAGGCTGCAGAACTACCTATTTCAAGGATAAACCAATAATTACATATTAGGAGTAATCAAAAGAGAAGAAGGAAAGGGATAGATCCTGTCACGTATGGCAATTGTAGTCTCTCCAAGCATACCAGGCTAGACACAGTAAAAGTCAGAGTACAGACAGACAGAATAGACAGAAAACCAGGAATGGTATTTGTATATTTATATTCCCCTGAAAAATTAAAATTAAAGAATGCTTGTAGAATTTCTCTCTCAAAGCTTTTCTACCTTCATGGTGCTTTCTCAATTCGGATAAAAGTTTACCGGCACACGGAAAATTGTAAACACTATAGTTATCAGTCTTACAGACATGTCGGAGGGTTTCAGCTGCTTTTTGTACTAATGTCTTAATGACATATTAGCTAAATGCAAATGAAAAGCTGACAAATACCCCAAAATGATATTTTAAAATGAAATACAAATTATAATATGAATTGTAACTATTACTTTAAATACTGTGAATATGGCTCTGAAGAGTGTTTTATTAGGCTTTGACAATCAAAATAACTCTAGTTGTCCATAAGATGTATTTCCTATGAAGGAAGACCCCTTGCAGATCCCAAACAATCAATTTTTAAAAGCTTTTTTGAGAACTTTGATTTTTTATTTTTATTGTAACACCGCTCTCTGTGAAAGAAAACACTGCTGTTTCCCACTTTCTGAACTGGCCTCTCACTTAAAAGTGTGAGAATTATTTCTTACAATAAGAAGAGTTTCTTTTTATTATCTTTTTATTATAAGAAATCTGATTGCAATCCATACTCTCGGTTTCATGTATGGGAAATACCACGACTTCAGTGGATTCTTCCCAACAAATATGCCAGTAGCTGCACAGCAGTATTTCTTTGCACAAATTCCTCCTGAGTGGTCTGTTCAGAAATACTTCTATACACATGTACATACAACTCTGTCTTCTCTTAAGCTCCACACCTGGACATCACAGCTTTTGCACTGTGTCTGTTTTGCATGTATTATGAATACACAGGTGGCAGAATTTTGAGAACTTGTGTCACTAGACAACCGCCAAAGGAGCTTCACAGACAAAAACAACAACAACACAAAATGAACAATTGCAAAGATTTATTTAGCGTATTCTGTGCTTGGCACTTAGAAACAGAGTTCCGTGCATAGGGCAAATCTTTATACACCTTTTTTCTTCATACATATTTTACATACCATTTTTCTTGCCCTCTTTTATATTCATAATATTGAATTCCCCACTAGGCATATAAATACATTTATCTACAATACCTCACAACAAATCTCAATAATATCTGTATTCCATTACTTGGTATTTGCATTTTCACACAACTTAAATGATAGCTTTCACCAAGCTGCAATTGTTTTCTTATTTTTAAAGGATTTGAAGAAAGAAAAGACAAAAAAAAAACAGAAAAGAAACAGGTCAAAAAGCAATGATCTATTTGGTTAAACAGAGATCATGTGGCAGGCAGGAGCCTGGGGAATACTCAACCTCACTGTTACTGAAATGCTAATGGTTTTCTATGGCAACTCTTGCATGCAAGGTGAAGGGGGCTGGTTGCACTGCTTGCAGAGCAGAGCTTTTTTTTTTCTCATCGCTCTTCCCCATGAGCTCAGTCTGGAGAGTTTCCTCCCATTGAGTGGAGTGGGACATGTTACACATGAAGACTGTCATTCTTTTCTATTTTTTTTTTTGGTTCCTCACTTTGGGTAATGTCAACCGGAGCCGAGCCCCTGCTCCCCATGTGCATCTTTCTGAAGATCAGTCCTCGCTCGCATCAGAGGTTCACTTGTGAGTTAAAACTTCTCTCTCTCTCTCTCTCTTTTTCCCTTTCTCTCTCTCTCTCACTCTTTCTCTCTCTCATCTCTGTTTGCAGGCTGGGAGTTGATGAGCTCAGCTCTTGCAAAGAAATGGTCGGTCAGGCGAACCATAGTCAAAATACAAAAAAACTCTTTGGGAAGAAAAGCTCCAGCCCAGCAGTAACATTCTTTGGCTACAGTGGGAGAAGGGACAACTTCAGAAACAGGCTGAGTCACTCCAGTAGTGATGGATGGTCCAGGAGGAGGAAGTCCTCTAAAACTATGGCCTCTCATGGATTTGCTTTGCAGGATGAGGTGTTCAGAGACTTCCTTTGACGTATGGAGGAGGCAGTGCAGGGTCACAGCACCCTCCACACCAAGAGCTCACACTAGCTGAGAGTTAATACATAAACTGTATATTCAGCTGCTCCACTCCAGCTTCTCGCAAAAGCTATGCCCTTCTCTCTGCAATGTCCAAAAAGAGCAGATGATCTGTGCCAGATCCGGTGGTCCTGGATTATAAGATGCAGTGGCTCTTAGTCAAGGCTTTCCATGAGGTTTTGTGGTATATACTTAGACAGCTTGTGTTCATATTTATCATTACAATACTAGTTCCGCTATAAGTTTAAAGGCAAAAAGATACAGGGCTGGGTAATGACGAAGGTCCAATGGCCTTCCATTCCAAGGAAAATTGCCACTTGTTAGACCATGTGCACAGACATCTGTGAGGAAGAGCCCTGAACAGCACCATACTGTCTGTTGTCACAGGCATTGGCCGTCTGCTGGTTGCTGGATGGAGGACTGATCATGTGCATCCCATGATCCATGCCCGTCGAAAGGTATTGCCTCTCTCCAAAGGCCCCGCTGGAAGGGGAGGAACAGAGTAAAGTGCTTTGGGAGGTGGTCAGTTTCTCTGGGCTTGCTGCCAGTCTTGGGGAAGCAGGGAAATTGTATCCATAGAGGTTGTAGGGATTGTGAAGGGAGAAGGCATTGTAGGAACTCTGCTGCATGTGGCCACCACCAAACATGTGTGAGGAAGAAGAGGTGGAGGCAGGGTTGCCTGCTTGCATGACATACTGAAACTGGGAGCTGGGGAATGACCCCAGCTGGCCACTGTATGCCTCCATCTTGCTGTTGGTGGGCAGTGAGGAAGGAGTAGGCATTCCTGAGATCAAGGATGGAGTCCTCTGAGGCATGAAGGTCTCTGAGGGCTGAGAGGCAGAGGTGGTGCTGCTCTGCAGCCGGTTGTACCCGCTGTCACTCAGCCCCGGGTAGCCCTGCAGTGCAGCCATGTTGCTCCTGGCACATGGTGGGTAATCAGACAGGTTGAGGTTGCAAAGCTGGCTCTCCCGGCAGCCAACATTGAAAGTGTTGGGGGCCAAATGAAAGGCTGGAGGAGAGCAGGATGGAGAGAGAAGATGTGAGGAAGCAGAGGGCGATGGGGTCCCTGTGCTGGAGGTTGTTGGGGAGGTACCTGTACTGCCTCCTGGAAAACAAAATACATAGGATGATGTTCAGAATCCAAGAACACAGATGCAAAGCAAGACGCTCCGTTGGAAAAACAGTGTAGTTTAATAAAGAAACAAGAGTGGTAAACTGGCCACCGGAAAACTCAGCCTGTCTTGGCAAGGGTCCACACTTTGTTGATAACATCCCTTGATCTTTCCTGACACTTTTTTCTAGGATTTTGTTTTTAAACTGAGGTTTTTTTCCCTTTTAAAATAGGAGAGGGAAGCAAGCATGTCACAGAACATTCCAGGTCAGTGGAAAAAGTTGCAAGGAAACACATCTCCATCAGTCAAGGGATCTGCAATTTCCAGACATGTTTATCTAGTCCCTTTTTCTTTTTAAGTCTCGTCTCCTCTCTCCAGGTCTCCAGGAAGACCACCAGACAGCAGGCTATATGGCTCTGCTACAAACATGCTTTATCATCAGTTCTGGAGGCTTGTGTCAGGAAGTGGCTGAAAGCACGTTAGACCGTGCACCACTCAACAGTTTTCTGGGACGGCTTATGGTGCAGCAGTATTGATTCAAGCTAGAAGTATTACTAAAAAGATTCAACAGAGTTTTGAGCTACAGCCTGTTCTACAGGGCAGATAAAGGGGATGTATCAGGATTTTCAAGCATGTGCTTTGACTTTGAAAGGTACTTGATATGTTGTATTGCTGGTGTTGTTAACAAAATATTGAAGTATATGCATATGCATAGCATTAGTGTTATATATTATTTATGCTACAAGTTACATAATTAATTGTTTTGTAAAAGCAGTGATGTTCATGTTTTTTAGAGTACAATGTAATACCACGAAGAGCAGAAACAAACTGAAAATATACAAAATAAAAAAGGTGATGGCACAGTTTTGAGATTGAGAAGACACTATTATAAGCAATATTATGATTTTGAGGAAGCTAATTCACTCACCAGGAAAATCGATTTTATACTTAAAGGAATGCAGCTCCAGTTTCCTGGAGTGATTTTTTTCTTCTGTTATATGATTCTCTCTGTGTGAGTCCTTTTTTTTTTTTTTTTTTCTTTGCTTTAGGACTGTTTACTCTGGAGGATCTTGTAAAAGGAGTGAAGGGATTTGACTGGGGGAGCAATAGAACCAGAGAAAAAAGGAAGACAACCAAGACAACCAGTGAGGTAGCATTTTGGACAGGCTGCAAGATGCTGGAAAATGCCAGGTGAGAAGCTAAGGGACTGGAAATAGTTGGTTAGAATGGGTAAGTAAAATAAAACCAAAGCAGAAGTTGCACATTAAGGGGCAAGAGGAAAAGGGAAAAGGAAAGGGCAGTTTTCTTACATGTTGCCATGTGGAATAAAAACAGCAGGATTTTAAGATCAATCTGTGTCCAGTTCAAAATGGGGGAGAAACTGAAGACAATACTGTGTGATGATAAGAGAACAGGAGTTGCTAGTGACTAAGATATGCACTGGAAGAACCTATTCTGCTGTATGAGAGTGAAAGCTTAAGAGAGATTGTATCAGTCTTTCTAAAACATCAAAAATGAAACTGAGTGATGTGCTAGGGTGAAAAGGTAGTTTTGAGAAAATCATGATTTGTTTGTTTTCAAAAAATGGTTTGGCACAAAAGAGAAAACATCCTTGGATAAGCACAGTGTGGACTATCTGCCATGACATAGGAAGCATCATGAAAATACTTGTTCTTGGGTTGCTGCTAGTCAAAGTAGTTATTCCCATTACCAGCCAGGGGGATGAATGTTTAATGCTAACAATCCTCAGCCGTTGATTCCTGTTATTCAGAAACATAAAAAAGAATCCCTGCCTCAAGTATCCATAAGAAATGAAGAGGAAATGTCAAGTTTCAAATAACACCATGGACTCTCTATATTTCCTTGTTGTGTATACTGCAATGTTCAGATCTGCTACTACATTTTAACTTCATAGCACAAAGACCTCATGTGAAGTTCTGATGCTGTATTGGCCATAAAAAGTACATTTCCCTGGATCTTTTAAAGTCTCTGGTGAATTCTGTTGTGGTAAGTTAAGATGTTAATCCCCCTCCAGCTCTTCACCCTGGCTCTTTTTTACAGGTTGTCAAAACTGTAACACGATCAGCAGAAGGGAATGTGTGCCTCCACACAAATAGCTTTCTTTTTGCAAAGTCTGTTTTAATTGAAATGCTGAAAAAGGTGAATTTGAACCCACATACTGAACTATAGACTTGTTTTGCTCTGTTAGCCCTGCTCTAAAGAGGGCAGGAAGGACAGCTGAGTTTATTTATCATTGCTCATCTATCAAAGACTAGAAGTACAAAAATCACCTAATGACAAAATAAATACAACATTAAGTGTTGTGTATTTAATCCACAGCATAGTAACCATGCACTTTATTCTTTACACCACATATTTCATCAACAGACTTTTATGACCTATTATGACCTATTTACTGGCAGTGTCTGAGCAATAAGTAAATAAAAAATAAATTAAAAAATTTTTTTGTGAACACTTTGTGACCTGTTTGAAATAATAATAATAATTGAAAAAAGTAGGATAAATGACTGCCTGCAATGATTTCATTTCAGTCTGCCTCTATGTCTTAGTTAACCTAAGAAAACTACGCAGGCGATGAGCATGCACTCTAGTTATGAGATTTATGGGCTTTAAACATCTGCTAAGGATTCTATGGTGGAGTCTTACCCACCTTAACTGAGGCCTTGGTTCCACAGAGCAAGAGGAGGTGGAGGCCTCAGATTAGGAATTGCAAGTGTTGCTTAATTGACTATTGGTGTTCCAAAATTGAAACTCTGAATTGCAGATTTCAGATTATCCCCAAAGAGTGGTAAAGTGATTCTGCTTTGAATTTTCTTTTCCTGCAAGGCAACCAAAAAAACTGAAGAGACCAGGAACTAAGAACAACACAAAAGAGAAAGATTTTTTTTTCTTTTCCCTGACTTTTAAACAATCAGGGGCTAAGAGATCTACAGGCAGGAGCAAAAGCCAGATCCGAAAATTCCCTTTCAAAAATAGTTTTCCACAAATCTCAGTGATAAACACAGGACACAAAGCACTTTTACTGCAGGAGAGCCTAAGTCAGGATAGTAAAGTTTCTGTCCATTTACAGAATAGTCTTTACACCGTTAAGGAGAATGGTGACAATAAACAGTAAGGCCCACCAATGTAAAATAACCTGTCTCAGCTTCCCCTCTGTAAAAATCAAATACCTCTATTTGCTGAATTATAATGTCTTATTTGTCTTTGCTGGAAGCACTAAGTATGGACCAGATGAAGCCTGGACTTCAGTCAAGTTATAACTTGAACTAGAGCTATTATCAAGTTGACCAAATACCCTCAGAGATAGCAGAAAGCCTAGCAAGTATATCTACAACAAGCCACAGCCTCAGATACACAGCTTTTAATGTCACGTTAATGGAAAGCATGAATGTAAACCTGTCTTATTAAACTGATCCACAAAGTTATGTTTAGATCAGGATTAAGTCAAAGGCAAGCTCATTTAGGGAAAAAAAAAAAAAAAAAAAAGAATCTGGTTTTCCTCTCCTCCTTTTATCTATACCTACTGCTGCCCCTCGAAATAATTGTTAACATAACATCATGTACTGTTCATGTTATAGTATCCTTCACCTCTACATGATTCCAAAGTGATCTGATTACCACTGTGTCCAGTCTTCAGAGAATCATTTCTGGCCCTGCAGGCATCGGTCCCAGGTATGTGCAGTCAGTAAGTCACATGCTCATATACAATATGTTTATAATGTCAAAGCCTCTGGATCTGAGCCCTGCCCTGCATGACAGATGAAAATGTGCCATCCCACAGCGTCCTAATGTTGTTATGGCTTAGTCCAGGCACTGGAGCCACCATGAAATGAGTCTGTTCTCTGTCTGGGCATGAAGGTGGTAACCGAGACAGGCCTTACTGAAGGAACAGGATCATTTCCAAAGAGGTGGACTGGAGAATAGTCTAGTGGAAGAAAGGCCATAATGTCCAAACTAGATTGAGAAGTAAAAAATCATTGATGAGAAGAGAAAGCAGGAAAAAGAATTAAACCATAATGGATCACAGAGAAACCTCATGCTGTGAGTGGGATGTAAAAGCAAATCTTCTCCCCCTCCTCAGTGTTGTCTCTTGTGAACACGGTCTGGGAAGTCTAGCTGCCTGCCAGTATCAAATACCTGATCATAAGAATTCAGGAAGCATCTACAGCTTGTCATTTGCATGGAAATAAGAACTATCATTAAAATTTCATCTGAAATAGCTTATAACTAAAGAACTCAGAATGCCAGGGCATCTGAAAAGTAAGGGACAGCTCTCCCAGACAGTGCAGGCCACATAGCGAATGGCTACCTTCGCAGTCTAGATGGAAAAAATATCTGCCAAGCAGCCAGTGAAAGCCAAGAGATCTTTCTGGCTCTCAGGAGAGAGAGAGAGTATCAGTGACAAGGGAGTCTGAAGCAATTGCACATGGAAAACTTTCTTGGATCTCTCTTAGGAATAACACCACACAAGTCAGTTGACCCACAACTCATCCCAGACTCCTTTATCTGAGAGGTACACATAAATCATACTTGGACTCAACTGCAGTATACTTTCCTTGCTAAAGTTTCTGGTATTAATTGCTACCATGACCTGCAGTACCTCCATATAAAGCTCCCAGTCCTTAAAGTCCTTGCTTAGTGCAGAGGAGGAGTAAGCACAAGATGGGACTGCGCTCAGCACAAGAATGCCTGAACATCAGGGTCATGCTCTGGACACTGACAGCATCTAGTAAGACAGCTGCACACAAAAGCATTAGTGTGGTGTAAAAAATTATTGCCCTTAACAGACTGACAGTAACTACACACATTTCCAGACCATTGCAATAATGAGTAAATATGGTCAGTTTAGCGCACGTCCCGTGATTAAATCTTTAATCTGAAGCACTGTATAAAATACTTTTCTTTTAGTACTACACTGCAGTGAACTACACATGAGCTATATTACATGGAGATGACATCTTTATCTTTGCTCCAACTTGATCACCCTCCATTATCAGACAATATTGCAGTCTCCAGTTCCTGGTGTGGTTGGGCTCCAGCAGTGATAGTCTAGTATTGACCATCTCATTAAGGATGGATTTAAATGAAGGTCTTCAGAGCCTGTCCCTTGATGTTCTAACAAGGCTGGAAGCCACAAGATGATTTATCTTAGGACTTCACATTTCATTATGGCAGTTAGTGCAAAGTAATTGTTCATTCTTTGCGTGCAAATGCTTCTTAAACAGTTCATCCTGCTTCCATCTACAAGCTAGTTTATCTTAGCAGGGCCACAGATATTGTTTCTGGATTAAACATGGCCAGCCTACAGCCTAGACGCTATACTCAGACCAGCTGAACATTCTGTCTGTCCCACAACCTAGGCCCAGCTCTTTTCCCCTCAGACATGAGCAGGACCTAGCCCAAAGGCCAGATGCTTGGAAATAATTAGTGCAGGCAAGAGAGTCATGATGATGGTTCCTATTCTGTAAGAGACCAAACATGTAGGCATCTCTGTCTTGTAATAGACATGTGTCTAATCACCCAAGAGTGAGAGAAACGGGCTGTAGATGATAGCAACTCATCTGTCTTGCAGCTCTCCTCCTGGTGCTTTGCTTGAGATAATAAGTCCTCTTGAGAGGCAGTTTATATTCACTTGGGCACAGAGCCACGCTAATGCAGCTCTCCAGCTTTCCAAATGGAGCTGGCCTGGAGCTGGCCTGTGTCTGGCCAGCATGGAGCACAGACAGAGCAGCCTGTCCAAGCAGACACGGTCTAAGTCATTCCTGAAAGGTCCGATTTTTGTGAAGTCTCTGTAAACACGTCTACATATGAAAAGAGATTTTCCAAAGCATGGGAGAAACCAACTCTTTCCAGTTATTCACTATGTTCTACCTTTTGACATAGCAGTAAATAAATGTGATGACATTTGAATGAAAAAGCACAATTCCCTTTCATGCATGCACCCTAAGTATGACTTAAGACACTCATTTCCTGCCTTTCAAGTTCCTGTGCCTTTGGTCATTAAAAAAAAAAAAAAAAAGAATTTGTTGTCCAAAGGTAGATATCAGATGTAGTTATGAGGCAGAGATTATGCAGACTGCCAGCTGATCTGACAGACTGATAGATTATGAGGTCAGAAGGTGCCACTATGATCATCTGATCTCTTGTACTTTTATATTCAGGGCAAGCACAAACCTGGATTCATTCCTGCTTAAAGCAGTACATGCCTAAGTCCCACTGGATGCCTACTTGCATCTCCGAGTTTCTAAATATCTTCTAAGGATAGTATTCAGCAGTTACTGGATATACACTTCAGCAGCCCTGTTGACCCTTTAAGGAAAGATTTCTATGTTAAACTCCAACAGAAACTCTCAATAAGTGTTTTAAAGCAAATTCTTGCTTGTTGCAAGTGTGCTAATGCACCAGTCAATCAGTTGTTACTCCTGCTCCCACATTTCATTACAACTTTTGTTCTGCAGGTATAACTGACAGCCTTAGATCTCTCTTCCAACACCTAGTTTTCAAGGACTCAAATTTAAAACTCTCAGAAGGACTAAAAGGTTTATCATATGCTTCTTATGCCACCACTACTGTTTCTAAATACCTTCTTCTACACCTTGAAAAATCCAGCAGCTTTGATTTTGATACCTCTTCCTACATCTCTCCCTGAGCAAGGGCAGAGCCACCTAGTCTTCCAAAGGAAAGGAATCTGCAATGTTAAGAAAACAAAGAAAAGAAGAAAAAAAAAAAAGAATAGAAACAGTGTCCTTGGTTTCGTGGTTTCTTCCACGCTATCTTCTGTGCTCTGGTTGCTCCAAGAATATTAAGTACTGAGTTTGACAGTCCCTGGAATCCAATCCCACATTTTCTACAGGACTCGGTGGAATTTTCCATCCCTGGTTATCAGCAGGCCAAGCCACGACAGCAATAGAAATGACTTCCAATGGCTGTGACATACTAGTCTCTCTCTTCATTCTTTACCTATTTCTAGGAACAAAACCTTCCCTCTTTCAGGAGAGCAAGAGACATTTCTTTCTTCACAGAATGTAGCTGCCTGTTTTCTCTCTAAAGCCCTTGGCAAATTATCAAATTGTAAACCTGCTGTAAAAATCTTTAAAAGCCCAAATGATACCCTAAAGCTACTGCATGCTAAGTTGATGTTTAGGAAGGGGAAATATGAAGTATTCTTTGTAGCTCTTTGAGATATAGCAAAAGGCTAAAAGGATAGATTTCAGGGGAAAAAATATGCATTACATAGCAGAAAAGTGAGGAATGAAAGGGAATTTTAAGATGTGCAAATTACAAAGAAATGTCTTTTTAAGTCTCCTCAAATGATGGAAATCACTGGATTTAACTGTAAATCAAGATGAACTCAGAATAATACTTTTCATTTCTATAGCTCCTACAGATTTCTACAGCAAAATCTGGCCAGCCAGCAAGTTAGAGACACAATTTGCCACACACATCCTCCAAGAGAAAATATATTCAAAATCCACCTTTTTTCTAGTGCAGACACTCGCTAAGGGAAACTAGAGTTCAGGACTTCCAGTTTTCATTCCCTTCTATATCCTGAGCACCAAGACAGCTTTTCCCGAAATAAGAGACAACATCCCCTTTCAAGTTCCTCCAAACTGTCTTTAATACAATGGATTTTGCTCCTCATATACCGACACAATAGCCTTGAGCTGACTCCACGCTGTCTTGAGAGAGGACTCTTTGGACTTCGTTTTTTGTCTTGTGTGCAGCAGTAATCTAGCATACACACTGCTTTCGTGAGTTGTGCATCAGCTCCTACGGAAATCTTCCCTGTTTTCTTTTTCAGGTACAGTCATAATAAATTGACTCAGGCCTAAAGGACAATAAACCTTCACTTCAACTGAGAAAATTGCTTTTCAATGATAATTATGCGCTGTCTCTCACCTTTACGTCTATCAGCTAGGTACAGACGTTGACACGCTGGTCATACACAAGATAGGTACTCCGAGAGTTGAGGCTGAATGAAAAACTGATGCAGGAAAGGAAACCTGGTAACATACACCCTTCAGAAAGTCACAACAGTGGCTTAAAACTTTGAAGAAAATGCTGAAACTTTGCAGTTCAGGCTAAGTAAAATCACGGTGATTTCTTGGTGACAAAAGCAAACTGAACTGAAAACCCATGACCTCTTGCCTTTCTTAATGGAGTCTGCTTTGGTCGAACACAGACTCTGGAAGCTCCAAGGTATATTAAACAATAAAAAATAACAAGATATAAACCCTGGAGGCAACAAGGTTCAAAATTTCTAAATTGAGGAAGAATGCAGAAGCGTCATATCCAACCTAAAGGACATACCAGGTTCCACTTCTAAAGAAATAATATAACACTCCAAGGAGATTGCGCAAATCTCTAAAACACCGCAGTTCCCTGTCATTCTTTTAAAATCCACCCACACAATAACAGAGATTTATGCATCAGTAATTCGACTTCAGAGTAAACAGCTCTCTGAAATAAAGGAATATTTCAAGCTCCTTTCAGATTATCAGAGAGTGGCACAGACTCTCATTCTCAGATTCTTATGTCACATCTGGGCGAGTATTTTAACTTTTCACAACAAAACCTGAGATCTTGAAGCACCATAAACACCTGTTCCATAAAGAAAGAACTGTTTGCAATTCTACCAAAAAGAAGCTGAAATGGTTGTTCCCTGTTGTTTCATTTAAATGAGGCAATCTCCTCACCATTTGAAGTATGCAGCAGAAGCCAGCACTTTCATCCCAATAACTCTGGCAACAACTGCTCTGTTTCCCATCTCCTTTGCAAGGTCAAATGAAGAAGATAATTGTGACCAAGGTCAAATATCTGACCTCTGCCAATAGCGTAGACAGTTCACAATTGATTTCAAAAGGAAATCAATATCCAGATTATCTGGGTGGCATTGCTGAAGGACCTGAGGGCTGTAGTTGAGAGGCAAATGGCCAAGCTGATGCATTCATGGAATTTTCAGCTTCCTTTGACATCAGTAGCCCCACTCTCATGGGAGACCTGAGAGATATTTTGGAGATCTTGAACCTCAGATCCGAGAGATCTTGACAGATATTTGCTCTCAGAAGGAGATCTTGACAGATATTTGCTCTCAGAAGGAGATCTTGACAGATATTTGCTTCTTTCTGCCTGTAAGAGCTGCTGATGTGATGTTCTGAAGGGCTCACTTTTGTCACCATTTGACATGAACATACTTTTGCGAATTTGCTATACTATTTTCAGATGAGTGTGGTCAGGGCAGTTTTCTGAACACTGTCTAGCATAGAGAACAATATAGCAAAGGACAAATGAATAACATGCAATACAAGTGCATCTTTCTCAAGACAGAAGTGATGCCTGCAGGAAAAGAGTAACACAGGGAGAGAAGGTGAAAAAGCAGCAACATACCAGTTCAGAGTATCTGTCTCCTATCTGCTGGTGCAGCTTGCAATCTTGAGGTCTGCCTGAACTCATCTTACTACAAGAAAACATTGCCTGTTCCTTTCTAGTAGTAAATGAGCAGACTGTACCTCTTCCGCCCAGAGGAAAGAGCCTTCTAACAATAACTTTGTTAGCACAAATTACAGCCTTTATGATGTTCCCTCCCAGAGATAGGAGTTGCATTCAGATTCCAGTTTGGACAGTTATGCCGTCATATCTTACCAGAGAGCATTCTCTTCTTTGCCTCTGGCACAATTTTAGACAAGTTTGACATTCTTGATCTCAATCTGAATAACTAGTAACAATTTGCAGATGTTCTAATCAGTGACCTTCCTAGCTGAGATACGCAAGGCAAGAGCAATGGGTATGTTCAAACTGATGGAGAACAGATTGAAAGCAACTGGTACACAGTCCTCAGCAAAAGCATTTATTTAGGCAAACAATTACCACTTGAAAGGAGAGCTGCCTTGAGAATTCACCAACTGGAACTGAAATCTATGGCCCTTGAAGATACAGTGTGCATGTATTAACAGAGGACTTAATGGAGAAGTAAAATTTCATGTTGCAAACGTGCTGATATACCACATCATGTGACTCATACTGGTTCTGTAATTCTGCTTAGGAGGCAATTATTTTTAACAGCTGCTAGAGTACCTTCAATTCGATTTCTTGCATAACTCATCATTTTTTACAGGAGGATCAGATACAGATCACTAGTATAATATGCTCACAATGTCACCCTGGTCTCTCTATGTCCTGGCAAAACTTACATTCACTGACAGTGATATGCTCATCTCAATAAGCTGTGGGTTATTGCACATCAGATAGAGCCAGCAATGGCTCTTTTCGCTTTTGGAGAGTGACACAGTCCAGGTTATTGGAACTCCTATTTTCTTCCCCCCACTCCCATCTTTTTTTATGTTCTCTGTTAAAATCAAGAAACTGAGCCACAAATATTTAATAATGAGAATCTGGATGAGGTTCAATCTAATTTTTGAAAATGTATCCCAATTAAATACTTTAATAGATTTTTGGCTTTCTCCATGTCTTATTGCCATGTGCATTCAATAATCTGAAGCCCCCTTTTTCTCTAATAATAAGTAGACTGCAGAGTAGGTGACATCATTCTCTAAAAGGTCAGCCTTTCCTAAACCACTGGTTTCTGAGCATCTGTAAAGTTCTGTTTGGGGGGATTTTTTTTTTTTTTTTAACTGGCTGTAGATCTGCTGTGAGCGTGTCAAAAATGGCGCTTGCTCTTGTAAAGCTATGATGACTTTTAGATTGCTTACTCTAAAACAGAGGTTTTGTGTCTGTGCCAAAGGGTTCACTGACAGAAAATACCCACCTTCCTCATTAGTAGAACAACACTGTGAACAGTAAAACTTCAGGCCTGCATCTGTCTGGAACAGGCTGCCCAAAGAGGTTGTGGAGTCTCTTTTTCTTTAAAACCTGCCTGGATGCCACCCTGGATCACACATGCTCTAGGTGTCCCTGCTTGAGCAGGGGGGTTGGACTACATGATCTCTAGAGGTCCCTTCCAACCTCAACCATTCTGTGATTCTGTGATAACATTTCACACATAGCAGTGAGCTTCTAATTAAGACAGGAAAATCAAAGCTGTTGGAGAGAAGTATGTTTCACAGTCATAACAAAAATGTGGACATCACTGCCACAAAATTTATCAAGAATGGATGACATGAAACCACCCTTTTCAGACAGATATTAATTTCCCTGTAAGACAGAACAGGCTTCAAAAATTCATATCTTGATTTTCTTTTTGATAAACAATGCAAACTGAGCTCTCATTCCCAGGAATCTTCTCCAGCCAACATTTTTTTGCTTTTTTCCTTCTGAATTCTTCTCCATTTTCTTTGCACCCTTTAAAAATGTGGACAGTAGAAGACCATATAATAACATCAATTCATATGCAAGGAAATTGTCTCCCCAGTGTTTCTCACTATTCATTTTTCTTCATCAAAGACTGCATGCTTCTTTTTATCACAGCTATACACACTTGCCTGTGCAGTGGCTTATCTACTCTGACCTCCAATTCCTTGTCAGTACCAATGCTTTCCAGGTTGCAGAACCTCACTCTGTAGGTATGTATGTCCTATGTTTTATTCCTAGATACATAATATTGTATTTGACTGAATTAAAAGCCACACTCTGAATGCATACAGGTTACCAAGCAATCCTTCCTGTTCTTTGTGCCCTTGTCCCCACCATTGCTGTCCATGCTGTCAGTCATTATGTGACTTGGACTTTTTATTAAGTGCACCTTTTTCTTATTTCTGGATCAGTCAGACCTGGAATCAATCTCTGAAGATCATCACTGGAACAGTCCTCACTGATTTTGTGATTGATGTGATTTCACATTTACTATTGGCTTTGAGGTTAGCCTGCTCCTCATTTCTTATTCCATGTTATTAGCTTTTTCATCAGAATGGTATGTGGCATCAAGTTAAATGTTCTCCCAAAGACCATCACACCTGTAGAGATACTTCTTTCAGTCAAATCTGTAATCTAATACAATAATTTAATTAGATTTGACAGAACTCTTTTGGAAAAGGCAGAAGACACTTCTATTTCACACACACAAAACACACACACACACACAATGGCAAGAGAAAAGATAAGAATCCATAGCAAAACGCTAAAAAAAAATTATCTGTAGAAATCCATCCGGAAAGCAACATGGTGCCATATTTACACTGTTACAATCCTGCATTTTTGTCTCAGAAAGCATCATCTTTTTCTTCCACAAGGGGTAGAAAGGGTTTCATCACTACAAAATCAGGGTTGAATTCCCCAATCTCAATAGGGAATCTGTTCCAGCACTTTTCTAGACTTCATGTAACTGGAGCCCATTACTTCCTGTCCTATCCATGACAGTCAAAATTTTATTTCAGCACTAGTATGCCCACCCTGCTTCCCCTTCAGGATGAAAAGCACCAGAGCCATGACTCTTCATGGAGAATGTTGCTTTTTAGGCGTGTGACCACTTTTACTGCTCTCATCTTGATCCTCTGCAGCAAGTGTTCCCTCCTCTTGAATTGCAGCGGACACAGCTAGACTTCAAATAGAGTCACAGCAGACATGAGAAGCAAGGAAGAATAACCCATACATCTCAACAGTTCCCCTGGAATCACAAAATAGCTTCCCAGAGCCAGCCTTGTAGCACTGGGGTTGGACTATCTGGCTGTTGGTTTGCCTTATATCTATAGGCTAGTTAAAAATGCTCATTTCAGTGGCAATCACAAAGAGCTTCACCCTGAACAAAATGCAGATTGTGCATAACTAGTAATTCAAGGAATAAAATGGAGAGTTGCAGTTACTCCACTACTTATTCAGAGATGCTGCATATTCACCTGTCTCTGGAGACAACAGCATGTTCAATGATTAAAGTGCCTGTTCATTAAAATAATACTCACCTGTAACTCACCAATATGTAAGTGTGTGAGATAATAGTATGCAGCTTGGAGCACTGAAGCTTAGGGTAGGGGAACAGAGCGGGATCCCAGACCAGGCCTTTATATAAAGTGACTGGCTAAGGTTCTGAGGAACAATAGTGGGGCTGCAGCCAGTTATTAAATGTGATTTACTCACCTGTCTCCCTAACCACAAAGATTACATGCTCAAAAGCAAGGAAGTGAAAAGCTATGGACTGTGCATATCCTGACCATGTTAAGCTTGGATGGAAGAATCAGATGCATCTTAAAGCCACCTCAGCATTTTTTACTCTTTGTGCCAGAAACTCAAAGGCATTTTTGTGCTGACCACTGGGGACTGTCCTAGCAGCCAGGAATAAGAGTTTGTTTGTACTTCGGCTTTACTGAAATCAGGGAACAGGTTGTTATAGCAAACACTGGAAAGGTGAGCACTACGATAGATGGTGTCTTTTTGATTCCTTATCTTCATGCTGGTTTGCATAGCTAGATGCAGAGTTATGCAGAGGTGGTTCTTCTGGAGCAGGTTATTAATTTTTGAGCCTGGCCTGTAGACACAACTTTAGTTAAGGCCTGCCTAAGTTTTGTGGTCTACAGGACAGTGGTGGTGGTCTGCACAGAGCTTGCTGGTCACAGGGTACTGGCTTGCTTCCTGGTTTTTCAGCTGCCAAACTATATTAAAACAAGCTAAAAATACATTAAATATTTTCCTTTCCTAATATTACCTTACCACGCAAGCAATTGCTGGACTTGTCACTAGGATGTTATCTGATAACCAATGGGAGGGGTAGGGAGCCGTGCAAGCCTGAATAGGAGGTAAGCAGGTCCAGCCAATCGTCAGAGGAGGGAGGTTGCTTTAGCAATCAGGACCAGGAGGAGAAGCTGTTATGTTTCTATTTAGACAAGTGATGAAAATGTTTTGGAATCCCTGCTTTAACCTATCTTTGACAACATGCGTGACCACAACTGTTGTTCAACATATCCCTCCAAGCTCATACAAAGCATCTTCTGGACTGTGCTATTTAAGAAGTGTTGTATGAGCATGTAAAGGACATGCACAAAGAGTTTGACAGAGCTGACAGATTGCGTCCTTTTTCCTTTGGCACTGTGACCTGAGAAAAACAGTTTAGTGGGTTACTTGGGTTTTGAACTGTAGCAAGAGGAACCTGTGGATGATGGATGGTCAGAACAGTGTCCTGCACTTGCTCCCCTTCTGATTCTGCTCTGGCAGCAAGCAGCCCCTATGCCTACTGCTCTCCAGTATTCTCATACTCTCTTAAATTGCAAACCACATCATTCCCCAGGTGGACTCAAGGTTTGGATGAGAGTTTTGGGTTGCAGCCAAGCTCAGCTTGGGAAGACTAGAGAAAATGGTCTGCTCCACAGAGTTACATTCACTTTTTTGATTGTTTAACTTCACAAGCATCACATTTGAAGGTAGTTTTGTTTTGTTTCTTTTCTTGCACTTCTATCTTAATTAAAAAAGAACTAAGTTGCAATGACATTCTTTGTGATCACAGCTTTTAACTAGGAATAGCTGCGAATGAAGTGAATGGGGACATCCTGTTTAGAAAAAAATACCGTTTCCTACTGAGTCTGGAGATGAAAGCCATGCTTAACATTATACAGATGTATGGGGCAGAAGCTATGGCACGACACAGTATGAACAAAAAAACAAAGACTTGGCTTATCCAATAATTCCATTCAGCCTTATATTAATAGAGAATATCTCCAAGTAGGACCACAGGGTTTTGAGGGGGAGGCAGTGTGATTGCATGGAAAAGCACACAAGGTGCATTTCTGGGCTTGCAATGCTTTTAAAGGACATTCCTTGCTTCCACTTGTGTAGCCACACAAATGGTAATCTGTTACTGGTAAACCATAACATACTGGAACATTTCCTCAGTCTCTCTGTGCTCTCGATGCATTCTCCCAAGACTGTGGCTCCTCCCTTCTCTTCATTCTCTCTCTTATGTACAATAAAGGTACTAGTGAGGTTAAGTGGCTGTACTGCTCCTCATAAGATATGAGCGGGCTAACATTTCCCAGTTGTTGTCTTTGTTGTCTTCTCTGCTCTGTATCCTTCCACCACAGTCCAAAACGTAAGGCATGTGACCCAGTCAGGTTGCCAGAATATTTCTGCTGTCACAGACTTTTGTTCTTTGCACAATTCTTTGTGAACCCTTTATATGCTCTTTGTAAGCTCACCTTGCTGTTTCTGCATCGTAGTGAAGTCTTCAAAGGTGAGAGTGCGCACAGGAGGCCTCCAGAAGGCATAGGTCTCCATGATAGCCTCCAGTCCTGTTCTGTGGGATGAAAATAAAGCAAGAAGAGAAGAATGTCAGTAAGCCAGCAAACATATCCACATCAGAGAGAGAGGGCTCTGACCTTATTTGACAGGCTGCCAGTGGCCACAGAAAGGTCACCTTAGTATCTGTGAATTCCTCAAGCAAGCCTTCCCACACAGGTGTTGTTCACTAGAATAAAATGGAATTTCCCCAGTCCAGGATTTTAATAGTTCCTAATACTATTTCCATGCCAGTGTTTCCCCATACCCTTTTTATTTTCCAAGAGGGATTTTCATCTGCTTTGCAGGGAACATTTGACAGTCAGTTACTTGAGACATGCTTTACCATAGAACTGTCTTACACACTTTATGGATGCAAGTTGTCATATAAACAAGGGAGGCTTCAGATGCCAGTTAGAAATTTGGAGGGAGAATTTTTGTAAATTATCTTTCGCTGTCACCATCCAATTTCACATATGGTTCCAAAGGGCACTTGCTATCCAAAAGCAAATCTCACCATTTCTAATTTTGACTGAGAATACACTAAGACACTTTTTATAAAGAGATCGGGAGCATCTCTGCTTTGGGTCTCTAGCTCACTGCAAAGACAGTACCAAAGAGAAAGAGCAAAAATCAAGTGAAATTAACTTTTCCTCTGAAAGGGCTTGCGTATCAGCTTTGTTTTTATTTTCACCACAGTCCATTAGCTCTTCTTGAATTCTCTAACTTTGCAAGCTCAGTGAGTATGTAGGTTCATTATCAGAAAAAGCTAATGTTCTTTATGGGACAATAATCCTGATTTTTACCACAGGAAAGATTCTCCTCTGTAGAAGCTGAATCTTCGCCTGTTCCTCATTCCAATGTAGCTGCCTTGCCTATCCCTGCCTTTTTTCCAGCAGCAGACTATATTCCTTGCTCTGAATGACTACAACTAGAGGTGTTTCATTAAATGTGAGAACATATCCCCTTTCAATGCAAATGGCTCTAATGTCCCCAGAGCCTCTCATCAAATGTTGTTCTGATACTGGAGCTGACTTTTGCTTCTGAAAATGCGTTACTGCACGTGCCTCCACTCACTCAGTAAACTTTCTAAAGTCTCCCCGGAAGCTCAGATGCTTTAAATACATTGGAGCTGGCAAACTAAACTCTGTATTTTAAGAGGAGGTTTAGAAGAGAGGTTGCTGCATGGTGTTTATTAGCTGCTAAGCTGTTAGAAGTAGAAACAGAAGACATCTCTGCATAGCAGTCTCACACTAGCCCTGAGTATATTATAACAAAACTATTTGGTTAATACGGTGGTCTTTGCCAGCTCATGAACTTCAGAGGCAGCATGGCAGCGCAGAACATGAACCCATCTGCTAAGCCAGTGTCTTTGTGCAGGGACATCTTGTGGGCTACCTCCAGGATTTCCTCTGCTTCCAGGCTGAGAAAGCTGCACATTTGCTGCTCCACCTGCTTCTCAACATACAGAGTTAGGGAGAGAACTGTACCTTTCACAGTTTCAAGGAACTTCTGCTCCAAACACTGTGTGATGACTTCCTGGGAACATTATATTGACTTGCTCAGGGCAATTTTACAAGACCTATTGATGGAAGAACCTACCTTGTGAACTAATACCAAATAAATTCTTGATATAAAGAATTCCAAACTGACAGTTCCAGTTGTGTTAGTTTAGTTGTTTTACATTTGCCACAAGGAAGGAGGATACCAGCTCACTATAACCAGCATTTATACAGTCTGGCTGAGTCAATATCCCTGAGACCCCTATGCATATAACCCCCACTGTGTGCACATGTCTGACTGTTGAGTTCAGTTCATTACCCCACCCCAGTAAAATCCAATCCATGACCAGCTATGGCTCAGGGAACATTAGAACAGGTTAAAGCCATTATCACTCCCTCTGCCAGAAGCCTGCCTCTAGCACAGCTCAGCTTGACTCACAATTCACTTTCTAGCTCTTAGCTCACAACTATCCCCTATATCAATACAGTTCTGGCAAATACTGTGTAATTTATATTTCTAAAAGAAAAATGGAAAAAAATGGGAGAAAATAAAAACAACAAACAACAAAGTAAATGACAGTGCTGAGCATAACATAACAGCCTATAAAATGAAGTGCCATTACATTCCAGCCTATATTATATGCCAGAGAAGAAAGGGATGACACCAGACTCTCACTTCTGTCGCTGCAGCAGCTCATATGCCTCCACTGGAGCACATGGAAGGAGAGAACAGCCACTTCACTGTGGAGGTAGCTTCTTTGCTTCCTCTACACTGCAACTACTGACAGCAAAGTTTTGGCTTCACTGAATTCATAGACTGACATGTAATCTCTGAGCAGCCTGCAGACACAGGTGTCTAAGAATTGGCTACCAAACTGCAGATTTGGCCTACAGCCACCTCTTTCTTCTCCCTGTCCCAGTTCAGCGTCCTTTTCTGCCCAAGAGGTGTGTAGAGAACTGCACATCTTGAGCGTGCATGTAAAAGCACTCTACACACAGAATATTTTTTCCTTTGGATTTTTTTGCTCTATGCAGAATAAGCATTGCATGGGTTTTTGAAAAAGTATCTAAACAGAACACATGAATACAGAATTTTCAAATTCTTATATGCATAAGACAAGGTGTTAGAGACAGCTGCCTCAAGTACTAACCTGCTCAACACTGATCATTCTGTCCATGGAGTTTTGCAGAAAAAAAGAATGTGCAACCAGGCTAAAAACAGGTTGGGTCAGAATGCATACCAACACTGAATGATCGACTTTGCAACTCTATATCCCCCATGATAACTCCCCCTCGTCTCTCCTTCAAGTATATTTTCTTCTTCTGTTTATGATCTGTTATTATTTTTATAAGAAAATGGGGGAAAAATGAAGAAATTCCATTACTGGCAACTCTAATAACCATTTTTTTCCCAGAACAGGTTATCAAATGAGTTTGATGCCAAAGTATTCTGAGTTACATCACAGACCTCCACCACAGGACATAAAGGGAGTGCTCTCTTAATCAGGAGAAACCCTGGACTGCTAGACCATATGTGTACCCGTTTCTAAAGGGAAACAAACCTGTTTGCCAGTGAAGAGACAGCTTGAAGCAGCAGTAAATGCTGATTAAATAAATAAATAAACTTTCCAACATTTCTGAAAATTCAACAACTTCAACTTCTTCAGGGCTTTGGTGAGAGGTGCTGGTACCAAGTGTACTAGGTAGTACCATGTGGCATCGACTTTCTGTTACACAGAAATGCAATGAAAACTTGGCTCCAAACTGTCTATTTACCTATAAACCCTCCCCTCTCACACTATCTTTATGAAGAAAGTCCGTTAGTAGAAGACTCACTGCCAGCTTTATTTTAATAAGCTCAGTCCTTTAAAAGGTGTCCAAAATTCACTCTTTTTCATTCATTTTTTTCTTTATTTTTAGTGCTATAAAGTTTTAATAATAGGCAATAAATGAAACAGTTCAATTGTCTGAAAAATGAAAAAAGATGTACGAGCTATCTGTGCACCTCCATAATCCATTCCATATGGCTGACCTTGCCATTCCTGCTGTATGCAGGATTCAGATCATCCTTTCATTGTTCACTGAGGAAACCAAACTGTTGGCTCCAAGCACCCCTCTGGCTCTCTTACCCGAGACAAAAGGTCTAAGAGCATTTCCAACACAAACAACTTTTATTCACCTCAGCTGCCTACATCTGAAAGGAGAGTGCTGTTGCCCACCTCCAGTTTAGCCTTTTTACTTCCATCATCCCGCTGTGTTTTCAGACTCTTGTCTCTTCCACCTTCCTCCTGGATAAGGAGCTCCCTTGAGCATCCCGCTGTCAAATGAACTTTACTCAGACTCCCAAAATAGCCCCCACAGCACTGTACCTTCACACTCACTATGCAAACATTTCACTAGCTGGTTTCTGTATCTCAAAGAACCTTTTAAATGAAAGTCAAAACTGTAGTTCTTAATCTCCTAAGTTCTGGAAAGCAACCAAATCATACCTTGATTTGTATGTTTATCACTCACTACAGAAGCACTACCTTTATCTAGATATCCCTTCACCATCCTTTTGAGACAGGACAAGTCCTCCTGTTTTACTGATGGAGGAGTGAAGAAGAGAGGGACCAAAAGACTTCCCTAAAGTCAGGTACAGTGTATGTCAAATAAAAGAGGGTATTAAATCCAGGCCTTTTAACTCCCTTATCAATTAAAACTGATGTCTAGATTGTTGAACATAGATTATAACTATAAGACCCCAAAAGAGCTTTTAGTTGTGGGGCTATCTGTATCGTTTCCTGTATTTGTTCCCTCTTCTTCCAGCACAAGCACAGAGGCACCAGGCTGTGTAAAGATACAACTATGCAAACAGCTGAAGGAGGCATAAGGGGGGATCCATGAAAAGACCTCTTCCTCAGATAGCTACAGGTAGATACATATGTCCCCAAAGCAGCAGGCTTTTTAAAAGCATTCTCTGGTACTACTGAACTCAGACCACATCCATAAGAAATGTGTGGGGAGGCTGTGAATTGTTGGAGAGCAGAGGTTTAAAACGGAGACTATTTTGAAAACAACAGTCAGCCCCATAATTTCTGCAGCAGGCAAAAACAACAAAACAATAACAGAATAAGAAATGAGAATAAGAAAATCTCTTTTTCATTGAAAAGCCTCAACACAAGCAAGAGAAGAAATGTCTTGGAGAAAGAGCTTAAGGAACAAGTAGCTTAACACTTCCTCTTCTCCCATCATGCTCTGTTTTTTTCTATTGCCTTTCCACCGTCCCATTGTCTGCATCCTGTGTTGGAAAACTTAAGGCAGGGCTCTGATCAGCATCCCAATCTCACTAGGTTACTGTCTCCTGAAACAGTCTCAGACATCATTCTGTGGCCCTTACTGCTCTGCTGTTTGTTTATTTTAAGATATTATAAAGAAAAAAAAAAATCTTTGGAGAGATACTACACTTCCCACTGCATTGCAAACAGCTCCTTTCTCAAAATATCCTGTTGCTTTTTAAGAGGCCTACATTTCCACTGGGATGTTCTCCAGCTATAGTCCAATGCTGTGTAGCTGACGAGTTGTGAGGATGAGGGAAGGTACAGAATATCGTTATTCCAGTTGGACAGCGATCCTGGTGAGACTAGGAATTCATTGAGAAAGAAGAGGAGCCAGGTAGTACAGTCAAGAAAAGTCCCATTCAGAGAATCTTTTCCCCACTAAGTTGGTTCTTACTGCGTTTCTTCCATGTGTGCTCATACACACCAATGTATGTGTCTTTATCCACAGGAGCAGCTAAGTGTAACAGGGGGTGTCCCTAGCTAGTTGTGCAGTCTTAGTCAGACCCCTGCTTGTGAGGCAGACACCTGACCGCTATATATGCTTGCAAATACCTTTGCCTGTTTTTTCTTCCTAAAGCCTCGGGCTGCTCTCTTTGATGTGTAATACCTTAAAGACTTTAATTCCTCTTTACATCAGCAGAGAGCCCTACTGAGCTCTCCCCACAGCTGCAGCCATGTAGCAATTTCCTGCTCTTTCTTAAATCAATGAGCTACAAAGATCAGTAATTCCAAGCCTTTTCAGGAAACTATCCAGATTCACTGGACTAAGGCCTTATTAATTCCTTCCACATTAATCTAGCCCACCATGTATCTGGAACTGCATCAATCTCTCTTTCTAAGCCCAGCCTCCACTGCAGCTGCATCACTGAGTACAGAGTACTCAGTGTACACAGGAGACTCCTTGTACACAGGAGACATACAACTTAGGAAAGCAGAGCAGGGTAAAAGTCTCACATGCCTCAAATGCTCAAGGCTGGAATTCAATAAGGATGGTAAACATCTTTCAGCTACACTGAGATGAGAACAGAGTAGCTGACTTAATCACCTAGGTTAGCAAGATCCTCCTGATTGCAAGTGACATCACAGCTTTACGCAGTTGATGGGAAACACTGTAGGTTTACCTTTCACTAAACATTTCCTCTATCAAATCATGAATGAGGTAGTGGTCCTGCTACAAGTAATTAAAGATTGAATTATAATACCTATGGGGACAGCAAAGGCAGTTTGTGCACATAGTCTGAATTCTGCTCTGAACCCCTGGAGCCTCGCTTTACTACCCTAGTGTTCTTATAATGTATTCATCAGCACCCAATTCTATAATTAAATTGTTTTTGAAATGATGACTTAAATTCAAATTCAAATCCTTAGATTTGTTGCATATCTAATGGCATCATAAATTGCAGGAAAAGTTGAAAGTTTTATTAGGACTTTCTTATTTCTTTTTGATGACACTATAATATAATCTAATGCAATAAAAGTTCTTGTTTAGGTAGTGTATTATTAAAATGGAAATATTTTAAATAATAAATCATGCATTCTATTATATTTTTTCATTAAAATCCTGACAAAATTAAAGCACACAAAGTGAAACAATTAGACATTACTGGAGAAAAACTGAAGATTCTAAACTAGAAAATCTTTGTACTTTTACCTTGGAAAGCTAGGAAAAACTCATTTTTCCTTTTAATGTATAGAACTATTTAAGCATCAAATTTTTGTATTTCCTGCAGAAATTTAAAGAAAAATCTGCCTTCCATCCAGCTCTACATATTATAAGCAGAAAAATTGCATTTTCCGTTCTTACAACTTTCATTGTTTTGCGGATTATTAGCCTGTGACCTGTTTGTCTGATGTCTAATCCTCAGTCTCCCATTTTCCATCCATCTTTATGTCTTCTGCTTTTTCATTTCACTAACACAAATCTTTTGGAGGGAGGGGGAGTGAGAGGAAGTTAAACTTTACAATATCTTTACAACAAATTAACTTATTTTACCTGATCCCTTGTATATCACCATACCAATACAACACCATATTAATAACATATTATTAACAAAAAAAATTTATTAACAATTTGGCAGAGATGCTTCAAAATATTTTGATTATATTTTAAATAGTAAGTGGAAAACCTCAGAGGAATCAGAAATAATGGAAATGAACATAAAGAAATTTGTTACGTAGTCAGCGAATACCAACTATGATGCATACAGAAGAAAATACCTTGAAAGCCGTGATAATGAGAGAAATATTGATGTGGGCATGAACAGGAAATTAATACTACAACAGCAAAAATTCAGTTGCTACTTGGAAATAGTGTCAAATATCAGGGAAGTGATAAGCTGTCTTTACTGACATCTTATCTAAGAATACCCAAAACCCTCTCTGAACTGCAGGACCAATGCTACAGGCAGATGGTAAAGCAACACTGGAGGAGATTTCTGAAAAGGTCAGCCTAGATGGTTAACCAGAAAATTATTTTCTAATGAAGCCATAATTATGCTATGAATCTTTTTAGGCAAACATCCCTCTAAGAACTCGTATACAACTATCTTCTCCTGTAAGACTGAATTAATATTGTAAAATGCCTTTCTGGGCCTCAGTGTGTTCAGCAGGGGAAAGAGAGAATGGATTTTAAGGAAACACAAACAAACTTCTGTTACCTGTTTCTCCCAGAGTCTCTGAAACCTTTAGCAAAAGGATTTCTGTCAATTTTTAACCTGGTGATCTACAAAGGAAGAAAAAGAGAATTAAGTGATTTGTCCAAAAGACTTTTTCCAGAGTGAAATTACTGTCGATAACCTCTTTCCCAAACCATCTGTACAATCACCTTTCGTACGTATTTCCCCAAACTTACATAAAAGTCACCCTTCCTTTACCCAAGAGACTACCAGTGTGGTGATTAAACAGCGCCATAGACAGAGATATGGCACCTCATCCCTGTCTATATTGAGCAAACTTGGATTTTCTCTTCTCACTTTGGCTCTGAGCCTCCACACAACACAGTACTGGAGGCGCAGCACAAGCTGTTCCAGGATTAGCAGCATGGTAGATCTGGATACAAAAACAGGAGCTGACCCCTCAACAGCAGTATTGGTCTGCAAGTAGTAGAATTGTTCCAGTTTTGTTATTATATAGAGTATCCTTGGCACAATACCATAGATACTAGGCAGCTGATCTCCCTGATCTTCAGACAATGCTAAAGAGAAAAGGCGGAAGCAAAGCACAGGCTGCAGCTTCTGAAACCCAGCATCTGGCCATACAATTGCCTACATACAGTGCTGAAGTCTGCTCAGGATTTAGGTGATCCTTCAAGGATTTTCTGGTCTGAACATTTTTTTTCTCCCTCCTCTAAGCAAAGACAACACGCAGCCTGAATTTTGGGCAGGAATCTCCCTTCCTGATTTATTTTTTAGTTTGAACACCATAAAGGTAAAATGGTCATGCAGACTGTGTAATTCTGCTCCCCTTGGCTCTTCCCCAGCTTGGTGCAGCAGGAGTAGTGACAGGAGAATTTTCCTTCATTAGCCTCACCTTGTCCAGGAGACTCCGTCTCTGGGGTGAAAAAGAAGCAAGACCTCAAGATCCTTCAGAATTGGAGGTATTTTTTCAAAAACTGTTCAAAGGGAAGTTGCTTAATACAAACTGATATAAGGAGGATTTGCAGGTGTTCTGCTTCTGTCAGAATCAGCCCTTACTCTGGATATAAACCTCAGATCTGGAATGCAGCTCCTGTTTTTGCAGAAGATTCATTCATGAACTTATTTCCGCTAGTTTGACTTTGCAGCTGTCCTGGAACTTGTGTACAATGAGACAGATATATTCTGTGGAGTATGGGATTACAGTAGAGGGAATCCCGGGAATCCCTGTGATGGATTTCCTAGCATTTTAGAATTGTTTCCAGAGATACTTCTCCACGTAAGGCAAAGTTTTATGGCCACTGGAGGGCATACGTATAGATTCAGAGAAATTCAGATTTATTTTTTAATGAAAAGTGTTCTCCAACCCAAGAGCATTTCCCTTACTGGTATTACAAAATGACTATATATATA
>VZSV01000161.1:520047-532885 GCA_013398735.1 Nothocercus julius
AGAAGAAATCCCTAAATGTTTGGAACTCAGAAATTTCAGTGTTTCTTCACACTTGTATGTTATCTTCAGTGCCTTACAGAGATCCCTCACTCAGCATCCCACCCCTTACCTGATAATTTTGTCTTACAGGTCTGTCCATTACGGAGGAAGAAAGCAGGCTTCTTTACTGTCATTTCCTCTCCTTCCTCTACCCGCTTTCCAGGTTTGGTGTCCAGATAAAAGTTTGGTGATTATACAAATGTGGCGGGGAAGGGAGGGGAACAAGGGGGAAGGGAGGTGCAGGAAACTCCCTGCGGTACCAAATGGTAGCAAATCCAGTGATTAATTGCAAGAATATATTTTTTTTTTTCTGCTGGAATACTTCATTCCATTTTGGATGTTGATTTAAACCCATTCAAGGGGACAAAAATGCAAGTTAGGAGTTGGTATCCAGAAAATATTCTGGGAGTGAAACTAAGTTTGTACGAAACCAGGTGCATTTTTTCTCCCTTTTCATTTGTCCTTATGCACTGTGTGCTTCTAAGGGCTCTCTAGTGGATTCCTCTTCTCCATTGCCTCCCTTCCTGCTTTTAGCAGTGAAAGCAAATGGGAAAATGCCCCTGCTCCATATTTTGCATCACCACTCATACTTAAGGAAGGAAATGAGGGAGAACTAAGCCCACTGTGCACCTTGTCAACATCCTTGTCCTCTCTCACTATGCTCTTGTTGCAACTCAGCTTCACTCTAGCTGTTGTAGAGCCGCCACAGCAGGAGAAGGACAGGTATTAGAGAGCATTAGAGGCTTTATCATTAGAGAGATGATTGTCTATGTCTCTGTGCTTGCATATATGGGCAGAGGTGTTCAGATTTCATCCCTAGCCTTTCCCTACTCTGCTCCTCCTGTCCATACCTACAGATGAGGAGACTTCATTCACTGAGAGCCTTCCACTGCACCTGGAATTTTAATATCACCACCACACATTTTGGAAAAGACTCCACTCAGGGCTTTTCTAACTTCCTCTCCGCCACTCAGGGCTTTCTCCATCCCTTCCAGTTCCCATGTCCCATCTGTTGTGACTGCAGCCTATACTCTCTGTCATTTCTGGTTATGACCAGATACAGCATGCAAACCTCAAACAGCAGGAGGTCAACATAAAAGAAAGATGTTCTCAGAAAGACAGTTCTTCTGGGACACTAATCAGACCTGGGATGATAGGGAAAAAAATCAGGTTTTTCAAACACTCCTTTTAACACTTTTCCCATCAAAAACCATCTTTCAGGGGAAAAAAAAAAAAAAAAAAAGAAAAAGAAAAAAAAGAAAGAACACATGTTTGTGACCCATCTAAGACTGTTGTTATGATTACTGCTGTCAGGGCTAATGACAACTTCTTACAGAGCGTGCAAGACAGTCAGGCCTGGTCCCCTAAGAATTCAAAGCATCCTGGTATGAATAGATAAAATAAATCTTGCACCCTTTCATAGTTCCACATTATAGATTCTAATGGCAAAAAGACCCAACACAATAATCTGTGTAGACTGATATTTTATCCTATAATATTGGGAGCCACAGAACTCGGTCAGAAATAAGTTGTCTGCACAGGATTTGAACAATGAACTTCCAAAAGCATATTTAAAAGACAACCCACAGCCTCAGGTCTACTTAAAAAAAATAAAGGGCGGAGCCCTTTTCCCTCCTGTCCCTCTCTCCATGATACTATTCCCAACATCCATCAGTATATCTCTCTAGATGTTTATCAGCTAAGTAATCCAGAAGCTTTCCATCTATGCTTGATGAACTTGCTAGTCCTTAAAAAAAATCATGCAAGTTAACTAAGAAAAACTTGTCCATTGCTAGTAACTTGCATTAAGTGTACATGGGCCTGCAATTCCAAAGGAAATAATTTAAAGGTATGAATACCAAAAAACCCATAGTCCTAGATCTAACCTTTCTAAGTAACAGACATAGCTGTGTACACACACCACCATGTAAGTGGGAATCTTCTAAAAAAAAGTGAGCAGGAGGAAGAGATTTGAGGAAAGACTCCAGGATAACCAGAAGAATAATAATTCGTATAAGGGGAGGGATAGGTAGGGAAGAAAGATGGGAAATTATGGAGGGAAGAAAGAGCGGAAAGTATGTGAATTCTGAACTTTTCTTAGTCCTCTATTTTGTCTTCCTTTGATTTCTCAACAAATTTTAGATGATGAGAAACTGCAGCAAGATTGTACAGTATTCACAAATAGAAAAGGCTCTTTTTATTTTCTATAAAGAATCATATTTTTTTTTTGTAATACAAAAATATTATAACGCTTCACTGGCTAATCTTCACTCATGACAATCTTTTATCTGTCATTATAATGCTTCACTCATGACAATCTGTCCTGAGCCATCTTGATATGGTACTGTCACTTAGTCCAATAATACTGAATACAATTATATTCCAGCTAGGTTATGTGGTACATCTCCACAAGCTCAGCTGTTGTCATGGAGAAATGCATTGCCTCACCATTTTCAACTCAAGAGTCCTCAAAAATTTAGGGCAGAAAATGATTTAAAATATTTTTTTCCTGTAGCAATTGACAACAATATCTATCAGGTTTCAACTTTCAAGCTTGTTTATGCCATCATTTTGCATGCAGCATTTCCATATGCTATATAATTTGACACCACGTTACTAACACGCATAAAGTTTCACCAGCTGGGTGCTGTTTCACATGGCTGGGATAAAATTACCTTACGCAGCGCTTCTGATGCCAACACAAAGCTCCCCAGTAAGGAGAAGAAAAGGAGAGAAGAGGAATGGAACATGCACATCATGTTTCACCTGAGAACAACTGAGTGGGTATACGCACACAAGAGAAAAGGAGCATATTGAACAAAAAGTGTGACAGAAATGGGGTGAATGTTACCAGGAATCCCTGAAGCAGGGCAACTGGAAGGTGAATGGTACTCAGACTGCATAAGGAATGGGTGGATACTTGTGTGTATTTGATGCATGCAGTGAACAGGGCCTGCAGAAGCAATGAAGCAGGCAACCTCTTCCTTTGAGGATGAGAATACCATTTTTCACAGGCCACAAAAGGAGAAGCAAATGCATGCAATTCATGTCTCAATTCTTTAAGAACTTCGTTTTTCTGCTAATGCTTCAGACACTTCCATTCTTACTTTTTTTTTTTTTCCTAGCAATTATTTTCCTATTACAGATTCTTTGAGTAGACAGAGATAGACAGTGAATTCTATAATCAAACATCCTGGCAACATCTTTTCCCTTATGGTATCTGGAATCAACAGTAACACTGGAAATTGCAGGATTTGAATTAAATGTGATATATGCATGAGAATTGTAGTTAATGTACAAGACATGGATTCCTTTTTATCCTCAAAGATTTCTTTTTTTTTTAAATAAACTGATTTCATTTCTGTTTTCTAAGAGAAAAAATATACACTGCTTTAAAAAATGAATTTTCTCTGTTAAATAACAATAACATTTTCTCTTTTAAAAAACAAATTGTTAAAGAACAAATTCATTATACTGCTGTAAAAATTTAATGGAGACAGGACACTGCAGTTTCTACCACAAAGCAGTTAGGCAAAGGAAACACAATACATTTGCTTGTGGTCAGTCTCATCGAGCTGCTTTACAGGCACCTTGTCTCCAAAATTATTCTATGGCTAGATATTTCATGTCTATACACTGCCTCATAGTAAATATTTTCTTTTTGTGCAGCAAAACACAATGTGCATATATTCCTTGTAAGTACCAGACATAAAAGAATTTTGGAGGCACCCAGCATGCAGTTTTACCTGTTGATTTTGATAGGCTGTCACAGTGGTGAAGACAGTCTCTGGAAAGTTGAAGGTTTTCACCCCATCACCTGAAGGAACTGGTTTTGTTGGAGAAAGGTCACTGCTGAAATCCTTACGGATGACGTGAACGCGGGGCTGGTACTTATGCATTGAGTGTAATATTATCTGAAGAGAGAAAAAAAGGAGAAGAATTTTCTTTTCCCCCAAAAATCCTGTGCTACACCCAAAAGTATTACAAGGAAGAATGAACAAAGTAAAGGCTTATGGGAATAAAATTGTTCTTAACACACACAAGTCAGTGTGAGACCAAGCTCTTCCTACCTGCATGTGCCATATCAAAGTATCAAAGGGAGAAAAGGACTTTACTGTTTTATAGGGCAGGAACATCTTGGGAAAAAGTACTGAAGTAAGGAAGGAAATTCTAGTACTCTCTGGGGAGAGGCTACAGGCACACCTTCCTGGCAGGATAAGGGACTCCTCTGTGTCTGACAGGAGTTGGCTGGGGTAGCAGGCACTATGCACTCTAACTTACATGGCCTTGATCATCAAGCTCGTTGTTGGTCAGTTTGAGCTTGTCAAAACTGACCACCTGCCTCATCCAAGTGTCTCCAGAAGCCAGTGAGTCAGGGTGGATGTAAACCCTCGGGGGCACAGGTGAATCAGCGTTGCCAGCCACCATCCACTTGGAGCTGTGATAAACATACCTGAAAAAGAAAGGGGAAAAGACTAAGGAAAAAGTTACTACTCATCCACCAGAGGAACATCTCTAAGTCTTTCCTTCCCCAGCTACCCTACCACCCACACCCCAAACTCTGATTTGCAGTCAAGGGGGAACATGCTTTATTGCAACCTCCTGCCTTCTGAATGAAAGCCAGATTACCTCTGAGCCACTTGCTTCGTTCCTATTAAAACCACCTTTGCAGTTATTTTCCCTGTAAAACTCTGCCACATGTGCCTTCTGAGCTCCTTAACTCTCTCTGAGCTGAGTAAGAGGCTCAGAAATGCTAGTAAACAAAGTCCTCTCTGAAAATATTACCAAGCTCTTTGTAATTTCTAGAAAACTGCATCGTACCTGCATTGGTACAAAACACATGTGCGTTTGCCCAGAAATGGCAAAATCCTATGTCTATTACCAGAATCATTGATAAAATAGAATTTCTGTATTGAAAAGTTGCAAAATAGGGAAATCCACTTAATATTGCAAATGCTAAGATTAGAGGGAAAAAAATGTAAATGATTTTTTGCATTCCCAAACTGGCTATCCTCTATACGCTATAAAATTCCCTACCACAGATCTGCCTGAACACTCTCTATCTTCCTCTCTTTTAGCTCCTTCAACCTCAGGCATCTCGTGAACACCCATTCTGAGGCCTGTGAGTCCTGCTCTGTGCTGTCCTTCCAGTGTGCTGCCCTTTCAATCTCTACTCAGCTCTGTTAAAGAATTTCAGTCCTTACCTGCAACTGGTGACTCATTTCCTAGATTTTCAAATAAATAAATAAATATTCCTTTAATAGAGAGGAATAATTTTAATTCTTTAATATTCCTTTAAAGAATTAACACAATTCCTTTTAGTGCTAATTTGTTCTATGTGGCTGCATAAGCTAACAAGGACAGAATCAAATTCTCAGACAACATACTAATTTTCAACTTTAATGCTGTCAGAGCCATACTCAGAGCAAGGGGTAAAACAAGTAGCTGCGTATCAGGTACAATTTTGCTACTTCCATGAAAAGGGTCTTCCTGAGGATTAGCCTGCATGATCTGAGAGGAAAATCTAATATTTAGCAGATGATCAATTCTTGAATCTTTGAAATTAGGTAGAGTGCAAGGCTATTTATGGAAAATACTTTCTCTCAGGTGTCTTTTAAAGGGTACAGATAAATTACTTCTGGCTGGATTGTATTTTAGGATTCAGGGGACCATTAGTTTTCCAGAGTATTTTTAGAATTCAGAGACCATTAATACCAGAGAAAGCTTTTCTTCCTCTTTTTCATTTCAGTGGTGGAGATTGATTAAGACAGAACTAGTTCTTACGGTCAACTCACTTTATGGTGTAAACCAACAGAGTTTGGTTGCTGCCGCAGAGGCTATTTCAATGTTCTTCTCCAGTCTTTCTCCAGTCTCCCCCAGGATATCTTTGCAATACTATATAATGGTATGTGTATTTTTCTGGGCTTTAACTGACACTGAGAAATCTTGATGTTCCTAGTTCTTCACTCAGAAAACTTACCTATATCTCTTGTTATCCACAGGCACAATGTCCATGGCAATATAATACTGCTGGTGGGGATCCAAGCCTGTAATTTTCACTCTCATGGCTGGAAACATTCTCCTAGAAAAGGAAGAATAGAAATAAGAAATAAAATTGTAAGGAAGCTGAGGAGGCTCCTGTGACATGGGAAGCATGCTACTTTAAATAATGCACTTCTTGATATGACTTCTCTGAGTTGGGTCTGGTAGTAAGGACTGTGCTTGCATCAGCACAAATCTTCTGTTTTTTTCCACTTAAAAAGAGGGATAACTGGTTAACAGCCTTTGGATAACAATAAAACAATCCCAGACAAGTATTCTGTCTGTTCCATGCTCCTAGTAGACAGTTTTTCCCACAAAAATTGTCCTTATGCTAAGCTTTTTTTCTTGTTTTTTCAATACACAGCTGGGCAATATACATTATGCTTCACCTTTCTAGTTTAATTCTGTTAGGGATGAGATACTATGGCTTTTTTTTATTATTTTAATCAAATCCTCCCAACATTTGTCTGTCTCAAAGTATTACCTGGAAACTGCCTGGAGGAAAAAGAAAATTATAATGTTTATATGACGTCTCCAAACATCTCTAAAAAGCAGCATGAAAAAGATGCAACCATAACTCATTTTATTCTTTCCGATACAGGCCATGCAAAGGAGGTGGTCACGGCTCAACATTCTGCCTAGCTACAACTCTGTCTTTTCATTGCATTGAGAGAGAAAGTTCTGATATATTAGTAATTGAATTGCTCTTCGAAAAGGGCATTCATCTTGGGGGAGGGGAGAACATCACTCCATATCTGTCAGAGTACAGCCAACTAGAGTTACGAGAGACATAAAACTGTCAGAAAAATTGTCTGCAGAAACCCTCCAATGAGCAAGTAGATTTCTGCAACTGGTAGTATGAGTTTGCTAGCTGAGCAACTGGGAGAAAAAAAAGGAATAACGTATTAGTCTTTGGTGGTTTGAGGGTATTACCTTGTTTCTACCATAATGGCTCGTTAAATCTGCCAAGCTAAATGGGTACAAGATGTGGCATTTTACAATCCACCTCTCCTTAATTGAAGGTGGCTTGGGAGCAACTTAAGAGGTAGGTCAAGTTTCAGAGGGTTGATCAGAAATCCAGGACTAAACCTGAGTCTCCTTGAGTCTAAGTATGTGCACTATATTAGGAAAACTGAATGCGGTGTGTGTTCCAAGGAGCTCTCTCTAGAACTACAACCCAGTGTAAGTATACATGGGCAGTATAGCCCATGGGTTGTTTGCTTATGAAATACCTTGTAAAAGATTACCACAGACCATTCAACAGGCTTAGAAGTTAATCTCTAAAATAATTGGAGAGAACTCAACTTTTCTCACTGCTTTCTCTAAGATTTAAGTGTATTTTCAAAGTTTGTAAAATACTACGTTTTTATTTTTCTGTGTGTGTCAAATTTCTTTGACATACTGATGCTGCCTGGAAGTATCACAGTGGCCTCCAGCAGTACTGCTAGAGTATTAAAAGTGGAAAATGGAAAAGGTGGAGATAGACAATAGCAATTTAGGGACATATTCAGGTGAAATTTTGGTTAAATTCCTATGCTCTGTGTTTCCTGTCAACTGCCTCTTTGCCCCCAGTGGCACATACATGATAGGAAAACCCCAGGCTTAAAAGTTTGGGCAGAATTTAGGCCATTTCCATTTTGCTGTATCAATAAACAGTATTAATAAGCCTTTTATCTAGGAAGGTATCAGCTGGGTTTTCAGTCAACAGTTGCAGACACGAAGCCTCTCTGCATAGAGAACACATGATGACATTGGATATAGTTTAGTAGAAGGTTTTATGTAAACCACAGTTTGGGAAGATCAAGTTATTTATATGATAGCTTTATCAGTCATCACAAGAAAAGTTTGCTAGACATTGGAAGTCCATGTGCATATACATAGTTACATACATACATACTGTATGTTAGTTACATACATACATACTGTATGTTATACATACTGTAAGGGGAAATATGATATGAAGTAAGCTATTACAATTGTTTTAGGATCACTTAGCAGTCTTTTTAAAAGTATTTTTGTAACAACTGTGTACCTCAGTTGATCTTTTCAGAGAAGGAGTAACACAGTAATACTCCTAAAATGTTTTTTTTCCAATCTACTAAAGCTTTAGTTTATAGCTCTTTTTTCTTCCTCTTGAACCAGCATGTGAGGCTTGCCTCAGGTTGAATTTACCTTCAGAGCTGGCCCTGCTCTGAGTAAAGGCATGAACCAGATGATCTCCAATGGGCCTTTCCAACATAAATTTATTCTGTTTCTAAGCTCAATTTTAGAGAGGGAAATTCCCTGTTAGGGATAAGAAATAACTAGCTACCTGGCAGGGTATTCCAAAACACAGCAATAATTTCTTGAAACTGCTCAGAAGCTGGAAAAATTCCTTGTACAGTCAGGTCAGTGAACAGAAGTCAAATGAGAATTTAAAGGACTGACATGATTTATCATGCAGTTCTCACAACTATACTGTGTAATGATATACATACAGTTTAAATTGGATAAATTTTGCTTAAAGATGATACCTAAAAGCAAACCCTAAAATTAAGAGTGTGTGAAGATGTGAAACATTTCGATAGTACCCAAATAGCATGATTCTATTGACTGTAATGGAAAGATTAGTCACCTCCCAGAGTCATAAAATATCTGAATGAGAAACTCCACAAAATATCCAAAGGTTTGAGGATTTATTGTGCACAGTGTTTATAATGTACATGAGTTTACAGAGTACCCTCAATTTATCAGGGGTATTTTATAAGTTATACTTCCTTGCCTTCAAGACTTGTGCAGATGTATATTTATTTATTAAAATAACCTGTGAGGAATGGAGGTGAGGGACACTAGGGAAGGGGAAACAAGAACACCTTCCTGTTTATTTCTGCTGCATGGGATTATGTAGAGATGTTTCCTTTGAGAGGAAAGGCTGAAGGAGAGTTTGGGGATTATAGTGTTTATTGTTTATGAGGGAGAGGAAGCTCAGCAGGTCTTCTCAACTGCTCCACACAAAGATGCATATATTTTTTTGGAACCTGGAGTAGGCATATCTGGTCCACTGGGACAGGACTGCAGAGCAGTAGTTTGGTAGCCTCCCAGCCCTCATTCTGAGAAGTCTTCTCCCTGGGTGCCTTCGGCACCAAAGAGCTTTGCAACAAAATTACTGTTGCAGTCTCTTGCTGAAGAGCATATGGTGGCCCTTCAAGAGTCTAATCTATGTGATACCTCATATATCATGCATCCGATATGGAAAAACAGGATGCCAGACTCAACTCTCACCCATCTTGCCCATCACAGACACATTCTCTATGAAGGAAGAATGTTTAATCAGAGAGATTAATAATCAAAGAGGTTAGCCATTTAACCCCCTAATAAACAGATATAACACATAAGCAAGTGCCCCAATCTTCATTACATTTTGCAATGGCTAAACCACAATCATAGTGAGAAGAAAAAATCCCTTTCAATATTGTTAGTATCACTTTGAAGGTATCATAAAAAAGAGAAAAAAAATGCTAAATAAATGGATTTTCTATGGGCAGCCATTGGCCATTAGGATTCATGTAGTGATAAGTATCTCCTTTCAGGGAGAAAGAATATGATTTAGGCTTATAAAGAACATATGATTTGCTCAGTACATTACATTTCTGTATTGTGGGTTTTGTTTTTTTTTTTTTAGGTGGAAAAATTATCAAGGATGGGCCTTTCAAAGGCATTTGAAAATGCTTGTAATAGTATTACAGAAAAAAAACTCTAAAAGTGAAATCTTCCTTAAAATTCTTACAAATTTCCTTATGTCTATTCCCTGCTTAAAACTGCCTGAATACATTGGTATTGAGCTATTTAAAGTTAGGTTCCCTTGTCTTTCTTAGCATGAGCTGTTAAACACTTCAGACAGCTGGCTGAAATAGGGACTGTGATATTTCACTGGAAAATGTGGGCAAACAAAGGTTTTTCCTGGAGCATGTAGCATAATGAAACAAACTCATGAGAACCAAAAAAAAAAACACTCGAGCACCCAAATCTTTGAGCCAAAACCTAAGAACATCAAAACAAAATATTTAATTTAGGGCTAGAATGGAGCAAACAGAAAGATTTCAGGCTGGGGAAGTGAATCCGAGTTTTTCATTTTGGTTTGCTTCTTCACCAGTTGGGGCCCATTTTTCCTGGCATGGTGCTTCAATGACATTTTAATCCGGCTGCATTATGTTCCCACATTCTCCTTTCTGGGAGGAACAAAGTACAGTTCACAGTAATCCTTAGTCAGCTTCCTGATATGACTGTGCAATTAAGAAGATGTATCTGTTATTCGTTATGATGATATGCAATGTGGGAGGACCTATTCATCAAACAGAAAGGCAACATGAATGGCAATTCTATGAACTATTGCCAATGTGAAGCTTTTCAATTCATATATGTCAGAACAGTAGTTTTGTATCAAAACTGTGAAAGCATACCTTTCAGACAATTCTAAACAACAAATTAATAATTTCTAGCTCAAAAAGAGCAGATTAAAATTTTCAGGAAAATAGTATTTTTACAAAAGATAGTTCTTCAATATTGTCATTTTCTGAAAACTTTTAAAGGAAAAACAGAATCTGTTTTTGGATGTGTGCATCAATTTTACCAAATATAAACTTTTCATTTTTTCACCTGATAAAAAATACTTCATTTCTTTATGTTTTCTCTCCCCCAGAATACTTCAACACCTTTTTTTCATTAGCCCCTCCTTGTTCAGAACCTCCACCATTGCTCTCAAGAGTTTGTGAGAAGATATGTGGAACACTCTGTAAAACTGCCATAGCATTGGTGTTGTAACTTGTTGAGCAACCTTTTCCTAAAGGGCTTGTGATCATGATTTGGCTTTTTAAAGTTCCAGAAGGGACAGTTCCCTCATTCAGATATGTGTGAGCTGCTGAAGTCATCTCCATTTTAAGCCATTAAGTTCTGAGCATTTGTTGTGCACTAGTTTTGATGAGCTTAGAGATATTTGTACAGCTGTTAAGTCCATATATTCCATTTATTGTAAGAGAATTAATTTAAATTAATCCAACATCTAAAAATGTATCCTTTTTTATTCTCGGGGATGGCATGGATTAACAACCAGGACGATGAACTTGATTCTTCCAGTATCATATTTCCTGAGGCTCAACAAATCGCTTCATATGAGCTGGCCATAATAATCATTTTCTTTAGGTCTTTTTGATATCTCTAAGGGTAAAAGTATTATTTCTACTACTTTGCCTCTTTCATTTGAGACATAATGGCATTTACAGCAGCCTTTTCTGTACTGATGCAAGATTCGTGGTGTGTTGATGAGACTGGACAGCTCAACCCAAGAGACAATCTCTTTCTTATCATCTCCCTTGGTAATCATCTGAGTTGTTTGTCCAAGATAACTTTCCTCAAATTATCTGAACTTTGTGGGCTAGAGAACACCGGTGACTATAAGAATATAAAACAACAGTCCAGGTTTCTGGCAGACTCTGAGAGCACAGACATGTAACAAAAGTTTAACAAGATAAACTGTGGATTTTGGCTAAAACTTTGGAAAAGCTCCCATTCGTATTTCTGAAAAAGTACAGAACGTTTCCTGTGATAGGCAAATGGATCTGTTCAGTTTGATCAGCTCTGTCCATGGTACTGATTTCTCTTTAACAAGATTAATTGGAATTAAAATACGATTAAGTGGATATGGAAAATATTATCTTAATGCAAACATATCTAAAGATCTGGGATACTTTATAGCTTGAAGGACTGAGAAATGTACAGATAGTTTCCAGTTGTGTTTTGGATCACAGCTTTCTAGCTATTTTTTTGATAGTAGACTAATAATGGAAATCTACTTACCTATAGTTAACAGGATGGCAGAGTGAGTTTTTCTTTTTTAAAACTTCTGGACTATTATTGCCTCTCCCTAACCACTACTGACATGGAATCAATTCAATAGCATTGGGGAACATTAAGCCCACAGAGTTTTGATACAGGAAGTCATCAGCACTGTATCCATCTATATTTGCAGGAAGACATAAATTTGGCACAGAGATGAGCTTGAATTTGGCTAGATATGAGATTAAATAAACTAGTTCATGAAGTGCTATGGGAACTTGAAAGGAAACTCAGATGGTTCATCCCCAGGTTCATAACTCTTCTTAAATTCAGTGCAGCCAGCAACACAACATTCATTTCCTGATTGATTATTTGCTCTAAGGAAAGCCCATTCTTAACTACTTTCTGAACCTGCCATTTCTCCTTTGGAGTCACTGATTCAAAACTGAACAATTTCACTTATCCTGAAAAAGCTGGTAGAAGAAGAAGTTGTGAAACTCTAACAGCCAATTACTTTTTCCCATATATTTACTCCTTAAGCTTATCAAAAAAGCTTCTTTATTCCCCAAAAGATTTTGATTTAATTTTTTTTTTTAACTAGACAAAAATTAGGAGATATCTTACCTGCCTGCTTTAGTGATAATCATCTCTGTCCCAATATCATGGAATCTTTTCCAGAGGTCAGCACATTGCAACTCTACCTGGATCTCTTCCATGGATGAAGAAGGAGGAGGTTGAGGGCCTGAGCCACCAGATGTAAGGTCAGAATGGGAGCCAAATGAGCAGGATGTCCTTTCTGCCAGTACCTCTGTGTCTGACCCAGTACTCTGCTCTGAGTCTGCAAGGCAAACATACCAGGTTAGACACTTCAGTTCAACCTGCTGAGAGTGAAAAAGGGAGAGAAGAAGAAAGCCAGCAAGAGGAGGTCTAAAGAATGGTACTGTAG
>VZSV01000161.1:537804-572678 GCA_013398735.1 Nothocercus julius
CAGGGCTACAAGGATGATCAGGGGCCTGGAACATCTGCCCTATGAGGAAAGGCTGAGAGAGCTGGGCCTGTTCAGCCTGGAGAAGAGAAGGCTGAGAGGAGACCTCATTAGTGTCTCAAGGGAGGCAGTGAGGAGGATGGGGCCGGCCTCTTTTCAGTGTTGGCCACCGACAGAACTAGAAGAAATGGCCACAAACTAAAGCACCAAAAGTTCCACAGGAACTTAAGGAAAAATTTCTTGCCAGTGAGGGTGACAGAGCACTGGAACAGGCTGCCCAGGGAGGCTGTGGAATCTCCTTCTCTGGAGATCTTCCAAACCCGCTTGGACGCAGTCCTGAGCCACATGCTATAGGTGACCCTGAGTGTGCAGGGGTGCTTGGACTAGATGATCTCTAGAGGTCTCTTCCAAACTTAAGCATTCTATGATTCATTCTATGATTCATTCTAGAGAGAGTCTGGGAGTAGAGGGGCTGAGGCATTTGCTGCCTGCAATGGAAAATCAGTGATGCAAGAAGAAAATGATGCTTAGCTGCTTCCTGTAACTCAAATGATTCTTCCTAAAGAGGTTGGAAGGTGTGAGCTAGGGTATGGACTACTTCACTTAGGACACTTATTTTCTTATTGGCAATTAATCACTTTATCCTTAAAGAAAGAAAGAAAAAAAATGATTATATTTCACAAAGCAGTGTAAGACCTTTTCACATGTCTACCCTTGTGCTGAACCATTAATGAGAAGGCTTGTATATTCTTGGAGATTATAAGGAAGTGAATGTAAACTACATTGCAGTGTCTGAAGAAACTGGACCTGGAAGAAACATTCTTGTGGAGTCCTCCTCTCTGAGTGAGGTACTGAAACACAGGTTTGCATCTAGAAAAAAATATGTTTTAGGATACAGTACCTGTGCTTGGTTCAGGCACTCAGAAAATCTATGCTTACATCCCCTGAAGCTACATGGTAAATGGCCAACAGATGGCACTTGGCTGGGTATCATTCCTGCTTTTCTTTGACAGCCTTTAACTCTACAAGTGTGGATGGACTTTTGGGCTTCCCTGGAAACTGACTGGAATCGCACGCTACAGAAACTTAGAGATCACAGGCTTAAATTCCCTCTCACTGGTTTTATGCTGATGTCACTCCACTGACTATTTTTTCATTGACAGTGTCAAAAGTGGAGAGAGAGACACATCCTTGGATATAATTTGGCACAAATCCCAATTTCCAAAAGGAATTCAACAGTAGCTGGTTACTGATATGCTGGTATCTACCCAACTATGCAGTACTGCACAAGAGAAAAAAAAATCATTGTTCAAGGGATTATTTAGTGCCCTGAAATGTGATCCATAGTTACCTCAAATTACAGCTCAGAACAGCAAGCACCTCTCTTTCCTCCAACTTTGGAGATGGTAGAGGAGCAGTCACTAGTGTTGCTGCTCTTAGTCCCGTCTCAGTAGGAAGAGATGGGTTTTTGTGTTTTCCTTAGTCTTTCCCAAGCTAAGTCCTCCTGATTAGTGTCCTCGACTTTGATCCTTTGAGTCCATTCCAGATCCAGGAAATCCAGGAGTGCATCTGGCATAAAAATAGAAAGCCCCAATGACATCAACTTCTGAGCTAGAGTCTTCTACATATGTAAGGATTATGGATTAATCAAGAGACAGAAGTCAACGTTCTGAGTAACACACACGGTGCAGAGTGAATGCTATGTGCAGTAAAGGATAGTGGAGGATGGAATCTAGCACAGCTCGAACTGCCCTGCTACACTTAGGTACTCACAATGAAAAGAGATGGGAAGATCTGAGTTTACTTCTAATTTTCAGAACCCATGAGGCTGGTTTTCTTCATGTACCAGCGTCAGTAGTATACAACTCCACTAAATTCAAAGACATGACTTTCCTCCTATGTTGCTGTAAGCAGGGAGGAATTAAGGAATAGTTTCTGAAACTCCATCAGAATAGAACAGGATTGTGACTGCCTTTAAGTTCAGATTGTGTATGGTACTATATACTGTGTCTGACTGAAGGATCAACAAAAGGATCTTCCTTTTGAGGAAGATAAACTTCCTATAGTTTCTTCTAGCTCCAAAGGGACAGATTAAGATTCCTTGCCTCTCCTTAAATAGATGCCTTATACAAAGTTGACATGCTGAATTCAACATCCAACTGCTGTGAAAAGGAGGGACCCACACAATGACTTCATTTCAGATTTAGGAGATCTTCTGTAACTACTACCACAAAAAGGTTGGTTCTCTATGGCATCATGTATAGCATTTAGGAGTTAGGTTGTAATCTGTGCCATTTGCTGCATACATTAGGCAAATGGCATTGGAAACATTTCAGTTTTTCTTTCCTGTTGAAAAAGAAAACAGTCCTTGAGAAAGTATACCCCAAAACCAAGCTCTCCCCTTGCTATCAATTAGCAAAACTGGGGGTATATGTAAACTGATGTTACTAAAGCCACAGTATCCCACTGACTTTCATCTGGGACAATCTCAAGTCAAAATGTTGCTCATTGTTTTCATGGACAGCCTTCTGATCTCACACACTTTACAAGCTCCTTTTACCCTCATGTCTGCTCAAAGAACAGACCTTTCAGCTGATCTGTAGCTACTGAGGAGAAAATCTTCTCCAGACCTCCTGCTGACTACACATTTTGTTTTTATCACTGTTCTATTCCTGTTTTCCCCTTTTTGCAAATCTCTTCTAAAATCATCCCTCTCTTGATTGTTCCTTATGTTCTTTCTTTTCTCTGGTTTGCACATTTCATTCTGCTGTTCTATGAAGGTCTATGCAGCCAGAAGAAACCACAGATATTTTCTTCTGTGTGGAGAAGGGCCCTCTGACTACAGGGGGATATTAATGCTCGACCCATCTGGAATAAGACACTCTCCCAAAAGATAGTAATTCCTCCTGGAGAAAAACAATAAAACAGTTGTCCTTTGTTACAGGTATCTTGATGGACCAGCAGGCAGACCAAGTATATTTGATGATGGGAATTGGCCTAACATGCCAAAAAATGTTAGTCTAGATAGATGGCTTCTTATCATTCAAGGCTCTTGTTAACACACTTGCCACATACCTAGCTATTGCAGTCTAAAAATGGGTTGGGGATATAACGAACAAAATTTCCCAGCACTTATAGCAATCTTTGAGCCTACCAACAAGACCAAGATGTCCCTTTTGGAGCTCCCAGGGATATGCTGGGGAGCACCATGGTTGGGGACATCTCGCTGAGATTGCAGAGAAAGAATAAACTTCTGGCATATATGAAGGAAAATATTCTCACAAACATGGCAACTCTGAGGTGATGATTCCCACCAAGGGCCCCAAGAAAATGGCCAATATCCACAACTTGCTTCTTGCACCAATACTGTGTTGTGCTGCGATCACAGCCCTTTTATACACAACAGCAATCTCCTATTGCCCGCCTTATTTCTACAAGTCAGCTCTCCAGTGTACATTCCCCACTTTTTCTTTGAACAGGTCATCAAGCTGGTACAAGAAATGTTAAAAGAAATGATTTTTCTAAGCAAATTCATAGATGGTTCTTCAGCAGAATTTTGTCTGTAGTGGGTCATAGCAGGAACATTGAGCTTCTTTCCAATAAAATGGAAAGAGTTTGGTTTAGTCCTGGGCCACATCATGCAGGTCTCGCACAGAACAGGTGTTATATTCCAAACTGTCAAAGAATGTAAAATGCAGTACTGAGAATAATGACAAAAACCTTATATAGATAAACAACACCTACTCAGAGGAGCTCAAAGCAGTTTACAAGACTTTTTCTCTCTCCCTATCTCTTTTGTTTTTTTTTTCCCCATATATGTAGCTATCTAATGCAGCTTCTATCATAAGGATTTTCTCTTGTGTGGAATGTGGCAGCTGTTAAAAGCTGTTAAGTTTTTTTTTTCTCTTACTTTATTTTTGCTTTCAAGGTTCATGAGCTTTTTGTGCAACAGGTGGTCTTTCCTTCTCCCCTGCACTTGATTTCCTGGCAGTCAGAACCTGCAGAATACAAAAATGGTGCAAAAACCTAGACATGAACAAGCAGAGAACATGTTAGGGAGACCACTTCTTTTTTTCAGTCAGCTCATCTGAAATAAACACAGAGAGGATTCCTGGCCTTTGCTGCCAGAAGTGGACAGATCTTGTGGTTCTTTTCAGATTTCTGATTTTCAGACCAGCTAATGCCACCCGCAAAATCAACAGCATGAGAATAAAAGTATGATGTTACTGAAACCTCATATAAAAATTGTTACATCCCCAGGAAAATAAAGGAGCAGAAGCTGACTGAATTTGAACAATGCTAGTTAGTGGAAGTTCACTTGAGAGCAGTGTGATGGCTGCTACATCAGATATGCAAGTGGGCTTTCACCGATAACTAATATCTGGACAGAAGATAAAACAAAGCCCTCTGACCTCAGAATTACACAGGACGTCCTACAATGTCAAAGGTAGCAGGAAAAGCAAAAGCTAAGCAGGTTGAAGTTCAGCAGAGACATTCAGTTTAACAGGGCTCCATTTTACACAGCTGATATGATAACCGCCCTTGCTGCAGGCAGAGGTATCTGAGCACTCCCAGCTGATTTTAGTCATATGTGCATTGTGCAAACAAAGGAAAGATAATTTTGCAGATGTTGTTATGTATTACCTTATCTCCCTATACTAGCTTTCATTCATTTGCTTACCCTAGTATTATTAACTGTGCTTTCTTCAAGCAATAGTCCCATTATCAACTATATGTAGCCAGAATGTGTAATATTTTTATTATTGATAATATTTTTAGTAGATTTGTGTTTCAAGTTGCAACTGCTTTCTTTAGCTCAAGAACAGTACAAACCTGTCCAAACCCAGAACTTCATCAGCAATAATGCTACATTACAATCTCTGACAGCCTGAACAGACACTCAGATACTTCATTTCTAGTCTAAGACATATTTATACAATGAAAGCAGGCCAAAATGGCATTAATATGAACAGGATTCAAAAGGACAAGACTAAGACAGAATTATCATCACAGTTTACAGATGGGAAACTGCAGTATAGACAAATGAAACGATCTGATGCAATCACAAGCAAAATCTGTGAAAGAATTAGGCGGATTCTCAGGTGAAGAATTCCTCTGTCACTTTTATTCCAAATATTTCTCCATCCTCCCAAATCACAAATGAAAAGGTGCCTTTATAAGATCACTTGAACTAGCAGAGCTTGTGAAATACAATCAAAATGATGATTACTCTTACTAACAATATTAAAACATAGTCTTAAGTGCAAGTTCTAAAGTGTATGGCATGGAATGATTACACGTATCTATATGGCAACCATGACTAGTAGGAGAGCATAAAAGAAAGGCATGAAGACAAAAAAAAAAAAAAGAAAAAACAGTGGCTTTAGCTCTAAATGCAAGTCTTACATGAATTTGACTGTTCACTGCCAAGAAGTGATTGTCTCTTCCCTGGCTTATTCCATATAAGACTTAACAAAGGGACACAAGCCCCAGCAAAGAAAAAAAATGCCCTGATTCACTGGTATGCTCCAGCTGCTCTGCTCCACTCCAGCAATGTAAAACAGCTGTAAACCTGGTTTAACTAGCAAGTTATATTTGGTTTATGGCTTCTCGGTATTGGCAAAGAGATACAGAGCAGCCAGAGTTTACTAATATATTTAGCCCTGGGAGTTCACCTCCCAAAAGCTAATGTCTATTCCAGACAGGGAAAAGAATATCAGAGTTAAACTTTAAAGTGATTTTTAATCTATTATCTATTGTCTTTTTAAAAAATATGGAGATAAAGGAAACCAACATATTTTGTTCGTGTATACTTTATGTCCAGATATTCAAGAGGCCATTTCCAGTTTCAGACTGCCTCATCTAAAAATGGAGATGCTGGCTGTTGGGCTCTGAAGTCATCTTTGGCAAATACTAAGTCTAATTACAAATTCTCATTGCAGAAGCATAAGATAGGTGACCAAGATTGTTTTGAACAGTGTCACAGCACAGGCTTTATTCATAGCCTCTCTTTCTACCCAGTTCAAATAAATTCTCTCAGAAAAACTGTCCGTGATGCTTCAGACTGTCCATCACAACCAAAAATATTCCACTGTACCAAAGTTAATCAAAAGTCTATTGTATAAACTCCTATCTCTGGATTTATGTAGCTTGTTTGCCTAGAGATATTTTATAAGCATAACTTTTTTCCCCAACAAAGGCTTTTGACAATCATTTTTCAGAATAAATCCCAGTGAAGCAAGAAAACTTGGATTTTATATTTGATGTTGCTGAGTATCATTGACCCCCAGGAAACAAAAAATATAGCTTGAATCTTCACTGTCTCAGACTAGTTTAAGGAAAATATAATTTACTATTTCAGTATAGAAAAACCAAGAGATTCCTTAAAGTCCCTTTGGAGAATCTTTGTGGCTGATACTCAGCATTGTCTTTTGCCAAGAAATCAGCTGCCCAAGCTTCACAAAAAAAGTTGCTCAGTAGCAAATTTTTAGAAAGCCCATACCTAAAATGGAAAAGAAAGTAAAGAAAGCACACAAAAAATAAATATTTAGTTGAATCAGCAGATTAAAAAAATAGCATCAAATTAAATAAAATGCAGAAGAACGGGGAGAATGGTAGCTTTACAAAATACAGTAAGTACTAGAAAGAAAGTGGGGTGTTAAAAGAAGAGGGAGGTGAAACTGATGAAAACTTTAATCTGGCCAAAATCTTGAATTGTGTAGACATGCATAGGCTACAGAGAATTTGTTTGGCCAATGTCCAAGAGTTTGTGCAAAATTAAAGAGTGGAAACAAACTTGAAAGTTAGGGAAAAGTTCCCGAGGAATTTAAAAGGAAAATGATGTAAAGTCCACATAATATTACCATCCTTTTGTAGGTATGAACACAGTTCAAACAAACAAAGACTAACAGCCTAAATACTTGGTATATATATAAAGTAATAAGATAATATATAAGATATTTGGTATCCTACCAATCACAGAGAAAGACACCTTACATATGTTTCCCCATACCATCTTGGTTATCATGGCAGCAGTATCAGGGAGTCAGCTGGCAGCATAATAACGAAAAATGTCTAATCTTTTCCTGAGAATTACTGACCTCTTGGCACAGCTGTCATATGCAGGGGAGTTCCACTGGGTAATTATACATATAGAAAATATTCCTTTCTTCACCTAGAACTGTTAGCTTTCTTTTTTAGAAGTCCATTTGCTGCTTTGTTGCAGCAAAATAAAAACAACCTGTTTATTGCTTAGGTTTCCATTCTAAACAAAACAATTGTAAAGGGACTCATTAGGAAACTTACATGGGAACAGTTTTACCAGAAAATTTTAGAACTAAGCTGAAATTTTGTGGGTTTTTTTTTGTTTTGGTTTTGTATTGTTTTTGTATTTTGCTTATCATATCTGATTTTCTCTTGGGAAAAAAACATATTTCATTCATTTGGTTCTACTGAACGTATCTGAATTTTTGGGCTTATAAATCCCACAAATCGTTAAACTAGGTTTTTTTTTAGCTATGTGCTGTTTTATCCAATCTGTTGTTTGGACAACTATGCCCCACCTTTCTTCTGAACCAGATTTGTTGGAAGACCATCTTCCCTAATGAAATTCTGATTATCCTCTATCTATGCTTCTTGACTATAATCAATATCCTTTCAAACTGTATTCATAACAAAACTCTTCCATATCTCAGATCATTTTCACCGACTTTCCGAATCTTTTCTATTTTTACTATAGACACACAACACACATACTCACACATCAATACAGATATGAGATCGGTCTCTTAAAAATTTCTTTGGCTTTTAAACAATGGTCTGCCACTGTCTCACCTAGCAAAAAAAAATAAGGCATTTTCAATAATGCTTTCCATCCTGATACTTTCTGCAGCCTAAAATTCTGTTTGCCATTTTGATCACTTCTGCATAGTGTCCAAATGTTCAGATGACTGAACCACTCACAATGAGTCTGGGGTATTTTCCACAAGTGATAAACATATTATTCCTTTCATTTGTTTCACATGTACCTATCTTACATCCAAACCAGACAGTTTTTCCACTTTCCTCTATATAAAAAAGCCCAAACAGTGTGTTGATTCTTTAAATTCCCATTTTTCAAGACCTGGCAATAAACATACAAAAATCCTTTTCAAAATACACAACAAGACAGGGAGTGGAGTTGATACAGTTACATGAGAGGCAGAACTGTGACAAGAGACAGAATATGTTTTAGTGATGCATCATAAGAGTAAGGAACATAGGACTGAAAAGGATGTATTAGGCCTTTGATCCAGGCTGTGCTATAAAAGGCAACTATGTCACATTAAAAAAAAATAATAATTTGAAAGGACATATCAGAAGCACATGCCAAGCCATAAATGGTATCTCTACCAAGTGTAACCAAGAAAGTACGTCATCTAAATTTGAAATCAAGTAGTTATCTGAATAATGTTAAAATTATGCAAGACCTTGCAAAGTGAACAGTACTTAGGAGAATAAGGATATCCACATAAAGTTTTAAAGTTGTAAAAGCTTCCAAGTTGCAAAAGTTCATGTTATACTTCACATGCAAGGAGTAGTACCAGGCGTTGGTGCTTAAGAACATCTTAATAATTAAACCATTGCAGGGATGAGCCAGAAGATAGATGTAGGCAGCACATCAACAGCAACTATAGTTAATAAAAAAAAATAGCAACTGTAGCTAATATAAGACAGGAAAGGACGTGATGAAAGAGACATAAGGATAAGAGAGGATAGGTGAGTGGGCTTCCATGTTATACAATAAAATGATTCCTAATAACCCCATGCAATTCCAGGCAGCATGTGCAGAGACAATGCTTCCACAAGACCCAGGCTGTGACTGCATTTAGCAACCAAGATGTAAGGAAACCTTGTGCTAGCAACTCCTATTGCAACTGCAGCAGAGGAAGGAAGCTCCAAGTTGCTTTCCTCCTCAACCAAGAAACAGAATGAAGAAGGGACGGGGGACAGAAGAACACAAGCTTAATGTCCATGCTCAGCATGCTAAGCAGTCCTGCTGAGATGACATAAGCTGTTCCCCTGCAGAGGCACAGAGAGGCCAGCAATGAGATCATCCTGGCCCATCCCAGCTTCACCTCATCAGTATTTTGGAGGCAAAGGAAAGGAAGGAACTTAAACTTTGCTTCTTGAACTGCTGAAGAAGCAAGGAGAAGAGATCAAAGATCATGATTTTGTGGGTTACACTCTCCCTTCTGCACCCCTTGGGAGATAAGATAAAAACACGTTGCCCTTGCTCAAAGGGGATTTTCCCCAGTCAAATCTTCTGCAGGCAACTATCCTCCACAAAACACAGGAGACAACATGGAGAAAATAATGTATGTCCTTTGAGCTTTTCAGTCATAAAGATATTGAAAAATAGCAAGACTTAAGAATAGGAAAAACATTTTTAGAGACTAAATGAACTACAGTAACACTCAATTATATATGATTACCATGCACAAATAATAAAAGCACAGAACACCAAAAAAGCAAAGTTACATCAATATTTAAAAAGGCTAAAATCATATTCAATACTGGTGTTTCAATTCAGACCAGGAAAGCGCTTTTGAACACGGTTTCCTCATTATCTCCATTCGCTAACCTTCAGTTCATATGATGGAGGGATCTTGATATGCTAGAAATTAGTTTCCTCTGAATGAAACTAAACCAAAAGATGCATTCCAGGAGCACCTGAAGTTTCAAATGCTAACATGTGCATAGTCCACAGAAACAAGTTGTGCAGAGTAACCCTCCACGTAAGTCAGATAGTGAGAAGGACAGATAGATGGGCATCAGGTCTTGAACATCAAACACTTCATCCTTCTGATTTGCTCCTATCAGGCTGAATGACTTGTTAAAGCAGAACTGTCAGCAACTGATTTATGTGAAAGATTAATATTCTAAGATCCTAGAACTGCCATGTATTTCCACTGAGAATAACCAGCACACAGCTGGTGTTTAAGACAGGTGAATGTGTCTCAGCTCATATATTCTTTCCTTCTTTAAAATCCTTGCTGCTTGGATGGGTATGTGTGGCTTGGCTTTTTCTCTGTTCTTTTACGAACTCTCTTCAGCTCAAGCTTTCAAATTCACATCCTGACATGCTCTGCCAACCACAATTGCACACATCAAAATCCCTACATGAGATCACACACCCTGTTTCCCGGAAGTGCACTCTGGTGTACTTAGTTGACTTTCACCAAGGCACATTAATTTATGCCTACTGAAGTTATGGTCCTGAGTGTGATAACACCTATACTGCACAGTTGTCCCACATGTATACGTACTATAACTCCACCAACAGATGCACCAACATGCATACACACACATATTCCAGCATATGGAGATCACAAACTAACTGTAATAACTCCACGAACTCCATTTGTCCTCGCAAAATTCACAAGCACTTCATCTACACATGCATTGAAGAGGTGCATAACCTCTTCTACTTCGCTGAAAGAAATATGTGCTCTAAACCTGACATTCATTCTAAACCTGACATTCATTCATTCATTCTAAACCTGACATTCACAGATGCAGAAATACAACCAAATACTTGCACACATTCTTAAAGCACAAATTTTGTTCTTCCTGAATAACAGGGCGTGAATGGTTCTTGACTTAAACCATTCACAGTTATAACACATACTTCTCTGTGGGATTCTGATAGTTTGTTTCTGGCATTTTATAAAAAATATTTAAATTCAGAATGCTTACTCCTGTTTGGATCTCAGAGAGCGCTAGGAAGAGTGAAATGCCTAACTCGGATGTTGTCAACCAACTCTAAGTTATAGCAAAATATGCTGGAAAGTACACAGTCTGGCAGCACTGAAGTTAGCTACGATGGTCTCAGGCTTGCCTGATTCTCATTCCGCTGGTGTCAATAGATAATAACCTACCAGATTCTGTAATCTCAAGTAATATCCTTTATGGATGTTAAAAGAGGAGTAGTAATTTTCTGTGTGTTTGAATATCCACACATTTTAAAACATTTGGATCTAGACTATTTTATAATCCATTCTTCTAAAATCTTTAAAAGAATGTACTACACTTGGAAAATTGCATGCATATTTTTTGTTTATTGAGTTATTTCTGACTCTCTTCCCTCTGAAAAGTATGTTTTTTAATAGGGAAAGAGTGGCTTGCTGTATCTTACTATAAATAACAATAAGAAAGGGCATTTTTCTGAATTTTCTTAGAACTCCTAGTTAGAAAATGAGCATCACTTTTTTTGTGGAAAGGAAATCACAAATATCTCAGATTTTTTCAGTCTCAGTTACTGGTAGGAATCCAAACATTCTTCAGGTTTTTGAAGTAGAAAACAACAAGATTTTCCATCACCATGAATTTCTGTATTTGCCTTCAGGATTAGAGTTTAAAATAAAGATGTTTCCAGATATTAGGTGTTCAAAAATCTGTGACAGCTAAATTAATTTATTCCACTGTAACAGTAACTTCCCAAGATCTTGGGCGTCTTGCAGTATCAGCTCTGAATGATATGTTTTGTTTTTTTTTTCCACTTACCTCACTGTGCTGTTAACTATGAAATCTAATGGTAAATGTAATGATAATATCATCAATTAATTCATTCATAAACAGACACCTAGATAATGTATTTAAGTCCCAGTCTCCTGGTGCCTTTTAAAAATCACCATTCAACCTCACTGTTGTGCAGCACTGGAGCTTGCACTCTAATAAGCTCTAATTGCACTTACAGATTTCCCTCAGAAAAAAAAAAATATGACACAGGGAAAAAATAATAGTGTGCAGCAGCATGAAACACGTGGCTTAGAAAGTAAGAATAATTCACCCTAGAACCTAAAGGTGGAAAGAGATTATGAAACACCAATTCACCATGAATTCAAGTGTATACTTGCCCTACCAGTGCTGTCCTACCACTGAATCCTGCCAGTGGCTTTTTGCCATTTAGCATGTTCCTCAAGATGGGTCTTAATGAATAAAACACACAGTTTTGTGATATACAGATATCCCCTCACATCCTTCCCTGATACAACTGAAAATTAATCTTACTAGTCAGCTCAAAGGTCTCTCATAAGAGCAGTGAAGCAAAAGTGAGTATTACCTTTCAGAGGATCTTCATGATGAACAGAGTACAAGTACAGCCAGTTAGTGTGGCCCTTATCAGGGCTGTAAATTGTGTATTTGGTCATTTTATTTATTATCTCAGGTGCTTTCTCCATCTTCACACAGTCTCATTGTTGCTGTAATACTGTTGTCTATAGCTCAGAATTTTCTTTTAGCTCTTCACATCCAACAGCATGCAGTGGTCAAAGAGAAGCGCTGAGCTAATAAGAGATCCACAAGCTCTCAAGAGCGAAAGAGGAGGAAAAGACAGTTTCAGAATAAAGTACTTTCCTCCCATCTCTTCACCTTCCATTCAATCATACTTCTGTCACGTTCTTCTTGGGTGGCAAATTTCATATGAAAAGCAGCCCAAATTCATCTCCAATGCTTCTGAGCTTGACCATGTGGCTACAGAAGGAGGCAGCAATTTCCTTTCTTTGGGCAGCAGCAAAGCCCCACAGTGATGCTTCAAAGGGACTCAGTGACCCACCCCTTCCTGCCTGGAGCCCAGCCGGGACTGCAGAGCAGCTGGGCTGCTCTTCCGTGAAACATGTTACTGACGGCAGGGGAAGAGAGGAAGGAGAGGAAAGAAAACAAGGATAAAACAGCAGTTAAACATGCAGAGTAAGCAAGGAGAAGGAAGAGGCTGGGGATTAGGACAACTTACTGGAATTGACTTCTTGGCACCTAATACTGTAATGCTTAAAGAGAGGACCATTCCTCTAACAAGACCTCTGAATTATTAAAATTATTAGAATCATTATTAGAAAATTATTAGAATTATTAAAATCCTTTATCTTATACTGCTTCGTGAAAAACCTCATAGATAGGGCAGAAGAATAAAAGCCAGTAAACCAGGCTAACGTCCTAAACACTAAATCATTCTTTCTTCCTTTCCACAGTGTTTATCAGACAGTTTTGCTTTCTGTTGCTGGCTGCTGTTCTCATCCTGTTCAGACAAATCAGATCCTATTTTTTAACCTGTTTCAGCAGTTTGCGTACCCACTTCCATTTCATGTTAGAGAAATATATCAACATTATAGTGAAATGTAGGACTGTTTCAATAGGATTCTCTTTGTTGCATGCAACACTCAGAATTTTGTCTTAAATCCTGGTTCTGGTTCCGTTTGTCTTAAATCCTGGGTTAAATCTTCCAGCATTTGTGAGTAAAGAAAGCCATACTAAACTTCTCCCATCTGCAGCCTCCTTCTCCCAGCTCTTCCAAGCAGACAGCATGCAGCACTGCTCCTTACTGAGAACAGGGTACAGTTGCAGCAGGTTCTGCTGAGGCGCAGCCAAAAACAAAATAAAAGTGTCTGGCTGAAATTAAATAGCTATTTTCTTGGCTGAATCTCAAACTGTCTTTGCAAAATGAGAGTTCTGCAGCCACAGGTATCTTTTTACTACTAAAACAAGTGAGGATACTTGCAAGAAAGGAAATTAATGGACTTTGGCTATGCAGCTACAAAATCCTACTAGAAAATAGGGGCAAAAAGTTGTCACCCATAACTGAGGAGAGGAAATCCAGTATTACATCCCTACTTGTCTGTGATTTTCTCTGCAACTAGGGTAAAACCCACACAATCCCCACTACATCAGATATTTTACGGAAAGATATAGCTAACTTTCCTTCTCTTGTCTTACTGTAAAAATGAGCATTTCTTGCTAGGAAGACACAGCCAGAGAATAACATATTCCTTTGGTTGCTGAGTGGGATGAATGGAGAATGTCACATTCTCAAGACAGACTTTGCCTAACCTCCATAGCTTCTAAATCCATAGAGGTATCTCCACATGGATTTATAGGCTGCTCGTGCTTTTGGGAGATTTAGGTAGCAAGCATGACACAGTCATGGGTTCTTTTTTTTCTTTTTTTTTCTTGAATAAAGGATTCCTTACATTAACTGACAGTCAAAAACATTCAGTAACACACAAAAGTGCAGAAAAGCCCTCGGAGCACAAAGTTAGTATATTGTGCAAGGCATCATTATTGCTGGGATGACCCCCCGTGTCCCACATATCTCCATCCCTCTTTCCCGCACACATCCACCCTTATGTGCACAAAATTACAACACTCAGGTCCTTCAAGCAGCAGGCTGCCGTGCAATATTCCCCTCCTCTAAAGGACAACAGATGGCAGAGGGCTACCCATCACAACTCACAGCCTGTACTCCTCCTCAAGGAAACCTGAGCCACATTGCTTCCCTCCTTCAGAAAGGACTGGGACAAAGAGGGTCTCCGTCCCCTTAGGGAAAACAAATTGGCACGGGGCACCACGCTCCCTCTTCCACATTATGCTGCAGCAATTGAGCAGTTGCTCTCCACCTCTGAATGTGGCATCATGCTATTCCCATGCTATCATGTACCTAAACAAACGGTATAGCAATAAATGTTGCCAGCTAAACATAGAGAAAGAAAAAGGGAATGCATCCTGGAGAGTGCCACAGGACGGCTGCTCCTGCCATTCAGCAAAAGTGCTGTTTATTTGCTTGTTTTGCAAGGCTCTCCCCTCTTTATGAAACCGGTACCAACTCAAGCTTCAAAGCTTTTCTCTACAGACCAGCCAGTCCAAAGAAACGTTGTTGGCACAAGCGATCTGCACAGCAACAGCACTCCTCCGTCCTGACCCCCAGTAAGCATGACCATCCTACCTGGGAGCTACAGCTTGAAAACACTGTCTCCCTGGGAGGTAATACATTAGAAGTTCAGCCTTAGAGATAAAATACTCCAGAGCTTTCCTCTGACATACTTTATCTATTCTAACTCATTGAATATTCTTCATTTGCCAGGCCAGAGAATCAAACACTATGAAATGGCTGGTGTGGACAGCTTTCTGTAGGTTTCATATCTGCTATGGAGTAATTCTGGCCCTGCTAGGGGATCTTATATGAGGCTCTACCTAGAGTGAGATAGTCATTACGCTGAATCCAGGCAAAACACAGAGAAAGAGAGCATCCGAGCTTGAGAAGACAAATGTCAGTGGCCAACTTGTGAAACAGTAGGAGAAACTATCATCAGACTCATCAGACAAGGCCCACTGTGCCTCCATCAAATGCAGATAACTGTTATTCCTCTTGAACTGAGCTGATCTGTAACTCAGGAGCTGTATTCTAAGGCATCCAGAACCTGCTAGTGCTAACATTACACCCTCAATACCAAGACTACTTTTCTGGACTGACTGAAATGAACCAAAGCTGACATTTTAAGAGCCTAGCAAACATCATCTTCTAATCTCTGTACATAACAGACAGCATTATTTCCAAGTCCAAGTGCTTTGTTTGCAACACTCATAATATTAAAGGGATGCTGCACACAAACAAACATCTACAAAAACACTCTCACATTTGTGAAGAAAAATGATACTAATAATTATACCAAGAACATTACACCCACTTTTTTACCTGTATGCACATTTTTGCCAAACTCAGGAGGAAGATAAGAATAGGCAGGCTTGAAGCCAAAATATTTATGCTTACCTCTACTTTGATCTTACTCTTACGACAAAACAGCAGAGAAGAAGGTAAGAAGTATGCTGCTACTCTTTATATGAACAGGCCACTACCACATTTTGTGGTACTTCATTCATAAGCATGAATTTACTAGTAGAATATGGAGGGCATCAAATTGCTAAGTTTCTATTCCTGAGTCTAAAAGAGCATAGCTGTCTAGCAATAAACATCGAAATGACCAAACATATGAAGTCCTATTCATGCTGCTATTTAAGACTTCAAGGGAAGCCTCTAGGTGCATAAAAGTCTCAGCTCTACCATATAACTGTGGCAGAAGAGTAAAGAAAAACTATGCATGAGCCAGCTTGCAGAGGGTGGCACATAATTCTAACTGTACTGCTTCAATGTCTCATGCTGGAAGAGTACATGAGAACAGAATGGGACTGAACTTTGCAAGGACAGCCACCTCACTCCTGTTTCCAAGTCTGCAAGGTGTCCACCCTGTCTGAGATGTGCAGCTCCCAGAGATTGCTCCTCCTGGTTTGTAAGACAAGGTATATCTTCCTCTCGGTTTCTTGCTTAACACAGTACTTCATAGGGCCATGAGAAGTCCTTTCTCTCTGGCTTTGCTTCTTAAAAAACACACAAAAACAGTAGTCTTTCACTGCCATGAAACCAATGCAAGCATGAACAAAACCTATACCTTTTTATGATATATTTGTAAAATTTGTCAATACTCATATTCGTAAGACTTGTCAGTATAGGCATCTTGTCTGCTACAAAGTCTTTGGGGGAGGAAGGTTGACCCGGTTTTATGTAAAACACTATTGTAGGGATAAGCTTCCCATCTTGTCTCTTGATCTCTCTGCTTTATCAAATCCCTCCACAGCTTTCCTTTTTCCATTGCATCATACAAAAATGATAAACCTTCTCCTTGCAGGGACTCGCTCAACCCTTTCTCTGCTCCCACTATATCCACAGAAACTTCTGAAAGGCTCTCAATGACGCCTTTTATTCACAGCTTGCTATGGATCTTAGCAAATACTTCTGTGCCTTCTTCCATGGCACTTTTCACACCCAAAGGAAACATCTACACAGCCAGGTCATTGTTCTCCTTCAAGTTTGTCTATACCATAACTATTTGAAGGCCTTGAGACCTGAGTCAACAGCACTTTTGTGAGCAAAAATTGAATAAATTGGTGTGGTCTAAAGGGGAAAATATCCTGGCATAATGATGTCCATGTAATTACAATGTGTCAGTTATCTCAGCAGTTTATGTAGCCACCCATTTCAGAACAAGTGTGCCCTTTTTTGGCCAGCTGGGAATCATAATTTCCATAAACATGCATGCACACCACTAACTTTGAGTGAAGGAGATCAACTAAAAAAAAAGAAAAAAAAAATTCACTTGGTCTCTTAGTTGCCAGGCTGCACAGAGATGCTGGGATCACGCTGTAATGCACAGGCACTGGAGGCAGAGCTGAGACTTAGCTTGTAAACTTTCCCTCTGCATTTTTGGCTTTATTGTCTGATTTCCTGTGACATTCCTCTAACTGAAGCATGAAAACTGCTTGAAGGAGAGAATTTGTTTTAAAGATGATAATAATTGTTAGTTGCTTCAATTAAGTCGAGAAGTGCTCTTCACCTCTATCTTCAGCATCTCTTCGTGGTCTCCACACTTTTGCTACAGAGCAGAGGAAAAGCTCAAGAACTGACAGGAAATTAAGCAGTTACTCCAAATGCAGAAATGTCAATGCAGTGAATACTGCTTCTGTCTCATCCTTAAATACTGACCCACAAACACCCACCCACAGACTGTCAGTAGAAGGACTGGGCACTACCTTTTCACACTTCACAGGAACACATGTGTGCCTCCACCTCACACTATTTCTTGCACAAGCCTTAAATTGTCTATCAACTCCTGCTAATTTACTGCATGTGATTTCCTCCCATTTGTTTATTCACTCAAATATTACACAGCTTTTTATTTCAAAGTTTTGCAAAGCACTCAGAAGAAACCCTCAGAAACATACAGCTCTTAAGCAAAACTCACATTACAGTCCATACAAATCAGTCATACAGACCAACACAGCCTAAGAATGAACAAAGCTTTCAGGCTTTAAATAGAAGCCTGGTTTACTTAGTAGTACAGACTATTAGAAGACAAGAGCCTATGCTCTCGAGTAGCACAAGCTGTTTAAGTGCCAATCCCAATAAGTGCTTTAATTACTGTGTACAATTTAATACAATTCCATGCAAAATTTATCACAAAAAGCTATTATATTCTAGCTTCTTCAATAAGATGTAGCAATTTCTTACTTGCTTTAGAACAAGGGTGGTTTGAAGGGCCTTACACAAGGGCTGCACATGCCCTAGTGCAGAGACATACACATCTCCTTTCATGTAATGTTCTCGAGTCCCTGTCAGGACAGTTCCCTTGTGCAGTGCTAGAACCACCCTAGTGAAGTCCAAGCTGAGATTTCACAGAATTGCTCAAATCAAAGCTATTCCCTTGTACAGACTGTGATTAATTGTCACTTGCCACCTCACAAGTAACAGCAGATCCATTAACATTAACCAACAGGCAGAAGGACTTCGGGTGTAAATATGAAACCCTAGCACGGGAGGCAGAGTCAGGCTCCCTGACAGCACCTGCAGGGCTGCTGTTAAGTATCAACTTAACAACTTTTGCATCTGCTCATTTTGTAGAGGAAGGCATGTACCACTGCACATAGAGCTTCCCCACGTGTGAAAGGAAAAAGCCCATACTCTGGCTCGAAAGTGACATAAAAGTTCACATTGCAGAGGAGGAGGAGGAGGAGTCTGCGTAACAGATCCACCTGCCCAGTCAATATCCCTTCTCCCTGTTCCCTATTTCCTGGCCACAGGCATCTGTCATGGCAACAGCTGTCACTCTCCAAGGCTGCGTGCTACCTGAGCCTTTATCAAAAAAACAAAACAAAACAACAAGACCACAGCACAGCCTATTTCTTTGCTGTATTCCTGGAGCCACCAAGCCCAAGAGGGGCCACTCTGGGCAGAATGCAGGTAAATTTAGATCCCGCTCAGTTACTGTCTCAGGAAATGTAACCTTTAAAACTTCAAATTTGACCTGTTCATATTCTGATTATTTTAAAATTCTTATTTACAGGCATTGGGCTCTTTGATCTTTTTAAGACAGCAAAGCATATAAAAACAATAAGATAAGCAAGATACAAAGCAAAAGAGTAGAAGCAACAAGATGAAAAGGACCTGGAAGAGCATAGTCGGTGACAGTAGATGAAGCAATATAATTATGGAGAGAAAAACAGTTTAAATGAGATAGAGAAGAAAAGACAGAAATAAAAAGCGACAGGCATACTGAAAAAGTAAAGCAAAAAGATAAAACGTGCCTACACATACACAAGTCAGTGACCGTAGACTTACTAACCAATAAGTGGAATCACTGAAAACTTTTTCCGCTATGTGTCCCAGAAGCCAATGCAAAGAGGAGCCATCCTTCTGTCATAGTGAAGATGACAAAAGTTTTTTTTTTACTGAAATTAAGGAATCCCCAAGAAATCAGCTGACCCCAAAACTCTTAAGATCAGCCCAGAATCCAGATATTTTCAGAGGAAATAGATAGAAACTCTGCAGATTGCATATCAGTAAGAAAGGGAAGAAAGTATGCAGAAGAGAAGGTGGAAGAAAGTTAAAGAGTTCAGTATAAGAAAAGATTAGGAGGATAAAAGCAAATCAAAGTCTATAACAATACAGCATTAAAAATAGGCAGGCCAAATAACAAAGTAAAGACTTTTAAAAGGCATTAGAAAGACATAAAAACAAGGAAGACAAAACCATAAAGAGAAAATAGAGTATGAAAAATCAGCTGAAATTCAGAAATGCTAAGTGTTTTGAATGATTTCTCAGTGTTCCCAAGGTATGATTTCTGTTAATGTTGTTGAGATACCCATATTGCATCAAGCATACAACCACATAAAGCCACACAGGCAGAGTTACGGAGGAAATGTATGACACCTCTCCAATATTGAGACTTTACCCACAACTGTGTTTCTTCTGTGCATTTAGCTCCATGCACGACAAAGGCTTGGTCCTCAAATGCTAGTTTCTTTAGGATAAGTATATAACCAAGGAGCTGGAGACATGGTGTCTCGCTGGGCTGCGTGGAAACCTTGACACCTTCCTCCTGCATGGTAATATACCCATACCTTCAGTATGCACCCATACCTTCAGTAGCAGAAGTGTTACAAGCCTTTGTAAAATAGATATTGTCACTTAAATATCCAGTGTTCCTAAACCAGTCTTTAAATCTGAGAACCAAAATTCAATGCAAACCATGTAACTATGATCTGCAGTGGACTTGCCTTGAATATTGACCTGTTCTTAACCTAGAGTACTGAACTAACTGCATATGTCCTGCTCTTGCCTTAGGCAGAAATTGTGAGATGAATTCCCAACATTTTATGTCTTTTTTTTTTTTTTTTCTGTCTTTTCATTAACTCCCAGCAAGAATTCTGCAGGGATCAAGCTTCATTTCTCCTGTGGCACTTCTCCTGCAGCCCAGAAACTGGGAGATGAATTCCCAACATTTTATGTCTTTTTTTTTTTTTTTTTCTGTCTTTTCATTAACTCCCAGCAAGAATTCTGCAGGGATCAAGCTTCATTTCTCCTGTGGCACTTCTCCTGCAGCCCAGAAACTGGGAATGAAATTGGATGGATCATCACACCAAAATCAGGTCATTCAACAAAAACAGAAATTGAAGAGGCTAACCCATTCCCCAACCACAACTGTGTGCATTTATGCATCTGACTGTGTATAAGTAGGGAAGAAAGGAAGAGAGGACCAGGACAGTGGAGATAGATAGGATGATTGATATATGGGCCAAAAAGGGAAATCAGCAGGAAAGGGCTAAAGGTGAGAGAGAAATAATGTGGCTAATATGCTAGAGTGACTCAGAGGGCAAAATGATCTTATAAACTTTAGCACTTTCTTAAAGTCTTGTCCATCCTTTTGGTCTTATCTCAGACTCTAAAATCAACCTCAAGCTTCAAGCCCCCCTTTCAACTCTCTGAGTTTTTCATCAATGGGCAATATTTATCTTCTCTCTCCAGGTTAACTTCAATACTTTTTGACTCCACTTTGCCTGGCCACTCCAGGCCTTGCTCCAGCAAGGAAAAAGAGAACAAACCTAGCAGAGATTGCAAAAAAGCAAGTGTAGACCTCTGGTGATATATTGATCCATCCCAGTGCAGAGGGCACAAGTCTGCACATCCAGATATTGCTACTAAGAGAAGCAGGGAAGCCATATTTGTATCTGCACAAAACGATCCGCTAAGAAAAGGAAGGCAGAAGAAAGGCTTGGCATTCATGAAGACTAATTTATTAATACAAGATACCAGCATTTTTCTTGTCTCTTTCTTGAGCCAAGAAAGTGAGAAGCAACATGAGGTGACATCAACAGTAATGACTGAAGCTGGTCAAAAATATTGATGGAAATATTTCAGCAAATGCAATATTATAGATTTTTATCAAAGAAGTAATGTTATTTATGTCAAAATTGAAAATACTTTGAACTTCCTGTTTCATATTAATGATTCCAAAGTCTCCAAAACGCCAATATTCCCATGTCAATATATTTTTCTTTCTTTTTGAAATTTCTTGTGTATTTGCACTCATTAAAAGGTACTGTATAATGAGTGGTACATAGAACAAAACAGCAAAGCAGATGCTGAGCTGAGTTGTGAAGTCAAGAAGGGAAGCCGGGATGATCCTGCAGGTGGAAAAGAAGGTGAGCAGCTCTTATTCATTTTCCACCAGCATGATTTTTCATGTTCCCTGCTCTGCTGCTTGCTCTATTTGAGTGTGGGAAGCTGAATGGTTGTGTGTTAATTACAGTATAAAATGGCCTGAAAGATCAGTGCTCTGGAAAAATACAAACATAGAAATGGCAGCAAGGATGCTGTGTCTTCTCTGCTCTTCAGTCATTCCTGGATTACAACTTGAAAAATGTCCTAATTTACAAACAAAGCAAATTTGGGAAGATTTTTTATTGTTGTTTCTCTGGGTTGTTTGTTTGTTTGTTTGTTTGTTTTACCTTGCAAGCTGTTCTGGGACTTGCAAATCAAGCAGACCTCTCTCTAAGAGATTGCCCTCCACTGAAACAGATTTTGCACTTGCAACTGCAAAAACATCTCCCTTTATGCAAAGCAATTTAGCTTCTCTCATAACCAAGGCTCTGCTGAAAAAGTCATAAAAACACCATTTTTTTTAAGAGGCAGAAATTAGTCTAAGAAAAGAAGCAGTCCTCTGCAAAATAGAGGTATCTGAACACACAGCTCCTCCAATTGCAGCAGATTTGTAATTTTAGCACAGTTTTTTGTTTATTTGTTTGCTTATTTTTGGAGGTACAATTTATAAGGAGCAACTCTGACCTCTGACTAAGAATCTCATGCTTAAATGACCTTCATAGCATAACCACGGAAGTAAACAATGTTTTAGATAGTACTAACTCATTACTTACTCTATCAATAAGACTCTAAAAATCTGTGCTGCAGCATTACCTGAGTTAAACAGATAGTACTCCCTGTAAGAGTGCCCTAATGTCATAAAATCTTTAAAGAAAAATACTCTCATTGCCTACAACAGTGCAGGCCAGTGTTTCAGTGCCATTCAATGTTTTTTCTTCACAGAGTTCCCAAAGTAATGAATCCAGCTCTTTAAAACTCCTCCCACAGAACAGGCAGCCACGAGCCAGCTGAAAGATGTCTACAGCAATCTCCTGTCCTGCTGCCTTATTTTTGTTTGAGTTAGTGAGTTTTTTTTTTTTAGCATGAAATTTCAACGGAACTGAAAATATCTCACAGCACAAACTCTGCATCATGCTGTGAGTAATTTACAGCTGCCAAAACCATCTAAATCAAATCCCATGAGGGATTCTTCTTTCTTCAACCCATGCAAGTTAGAAAACAAAAATGGCCAGTCGCCATCCTCCTTCTTCTCCTCCTCCTTCTCCTCCTCTTTCACCAAGCAGATCCCTGCAGCTGGAATAATGTCATCAAAAGCTGCACTTAAAGATTCCAGGGCAAAAGAAAGGCACAGTTTAGCAATACAGCACAAACAGCTTGATTCATAACAACAGCTTCACCTTTTATATTTTCTTACCAAAAAAAGGAAGGGAAGTTGGAGAATTTCAGAAGTAAACTCTGTGGTCTGAGTTCTCAGAATTGCACAATATCCTATCTGTACAATTATTTGTATTCGGAGTTCATCTGACTGCATTCAAAGGCAAGTCAAACTGAAATTAGAATTTAATGACTAACTGGTGTTTTGCCTATATGATTTTTTCATTGAACTAATCCAAGATTTTAAGGCAAACACCGAAAAATCTATAAAACACTATGCAAGCCAAATATGCACACACCATGTTTCAGGTTTTTGCTCCAAAATTACCCACAGGCAGTTTTGAAAAATATGTTCCTTGATTTATTGATTGAGGAAGTCATTTCTAAGGAGGCTTTTTACACTCATTTTGCAATTTTCAACTTCCAAAGAGAAGCCTCAGGACTATGTATGAACACTAGTATGTATAAGGTGGGGAGTTCACCTTTCATAAAATGCTGAACGAATACCAATAAAAGAGACAAAGTATTGGATGAGTTTCTTGGCAACACAGAAGACAGGGAAAGCAACTACTAGCCAGGCGGACAAAATGCTGGTTGAGGTACATCACCAAATGAAAAGAACAACCCGAAGCAGAAAAAGCAGCAAAAGGAACAATGCCACAAGAAGATTTCAGAAAGAAAAAATTAATTTCCAAAGGACTTGGTGTAAATATTTCACAGCTTGCAGTCAGGAGTCAAAACCATTCTACCTCTCCTCATCCAATATAATCACTCCACTTCCTAAGGGCAAGTGAGCCCAGACAGAGCTCAATGCACAACTGGTGTCCCTATGGGGTACTGTAGAAAAAGGTGGCAAGGAGAACAGAGACACTGCCAACAAATCCTGCTCAGCTGCTCTGTAGTAGAAAAGAGGCTGCGAGGACTCTGAAGAGAAGGTTCAAAGCAGTCCCCAGGGTTTCCTCTTCTCCATTTCTTCCAACATGCTCCCCTACCCACTCCTCAGTATGTCACGTGCCCAAGTCTGGAGTTAAGCCTCTGCACGTTTTAGTTTCTTTACAGTAGTTATTCCAAAATTGCTTTAGCTCCCTAGTAAAGGCCAATAAGAGTTATACTGTGAACTCTGACAAAAAATATTCTATTCTTAAAATCTATAAGGGCAGTATGCTGCAAGCTTTGGCTATAGACTATTAATTTCCTATTTTTCCAATGTTATATTGTTTTGCCTTGCTCTAGCTTGATTTCCTTTCACCTCTGCTAGAGGATGGAGTGTTTTGGTGAATTTAAATAGTGATTCTGTCCTTTTGCAGTGTAGCATGTGCTAGTTCAAGCAGGTTCACACTTTGCTTCCCACCAAGAGATTGCTGCAGCCCGGACAAAAGGCAAATGGACAGAGGGGGAAGCTGGCCAGTTCAACAGTGAAATTCAAGTTACTTCTTTTTTTAAAAGAAAGAAAGATTTTTGTTGTCTTATGAGCCTCTCAAGACAAAGAAAATTTTATCCAGCCTTCTTAGAATGGCTATCTGCATGGATTGTGGTATAAGATCATATATTTGTAAGACCCCATTCAGAGATATTTTCAGTGCACCAGAAAATGAAAAAAAAAATAACATAGAAGGAAAAAAACAGTAACATATTAGCTAAAACTGAATTCAAATTTAGAGCCTCCAGGAAGTATTATCAAGGTCAGCACAGAAAGCTTTTCAATTTAGAATTAATTTTGCTCTATAATTCGCATGGTCAATGCAACCTGAATTTTGCTTTCCTTGTGCTTGCTTTCTGTAGGAGCAGTCAAAGCATTTTGCTCTGCAATATTTCTAGTCCTGTGTTTTCCATTATTTTTATGATGCTATTATCCTTCATACCACTTTTCACAAAGTTTTTACTTTCTTCATTACAAAATATTTTTCCATTGTGAAAAATTATGTGCATTTTAATTGTAATATTTTCCTGCCTCTTCTCCTTTTTCAGAATAGTAAATTACACTCTCTCCAGCTCTACTGCAGTCTAAGTAAGTTTTCTTCTTGCTTATATTAGCCCCTTTTCTTCATTGCCCGCAGTTTGCATGAATATAATATGTATTTGAAGAATACTTTTTTTGGCTTTAGAATGACTTTATTAGAAAGAATTATTTAACCAATGTAACTGAGTAAGTCAACATTAAACTCTATAGGCAGGTCTTTGGCTAGGTAAAGAGTGGATTCTTTCATTTTACCTTAAATCTGTTCCTTATTTTGTCATCCAATCTCAAGAAATAAATCTGTTTTAAATGGGAAAAAAAATGTTCATGCTGCTTTGAAATATCTTCGCAGGAGTTTTTTCTGCAAGAGGCTATATACACAGAGCCCCTTCAGGAAAATTATGCTCAGCCAAATGAAGGTGTTAATTTAAGGCTGATGTGCCAAACTTCATTAAGCCACTTCTGTGGAGAATGCTGTTGAGAATCAAGACAACATGGACTGATTTTGTTTGATTCACCTCTGAAGACTAGCTACTCAAGATTTCAATGGAAAATAGTTAATCCAGTAAAAATTCATTCAGATTAACTTTCTAGCGTATGACTCTGTAAAGTGCTAAGTTAATGTACTGTCTGTATGACATTATAATTCAAAAGGAGCTGTGAGTAACTGTATCCAGCAACTATGTGAATGAAGTGAAATCATGAATAGTAGGCTAAACATGCTGCTTTAACCATGACAGTTTAAAAGAGTCCTTGAAACCTGTCATTTCTGGTGATGCTTATACATACTTTGAATTTATCTCAGCAGATGAAAACCCCTTTGTCAGATGTCCTAAATGCATAGGACAGGGACAGCAGGACAAGTCAAGCAAGAAAACTACAGGTCCTGGACTGCATAAACAGTTCCTCTTCAATCCACCCCCTGCCCAAGTCATGAGGATCCCAGCAAAAACAACAGCAGAGAGGAAATTTCCTACAAAATTTTTCAGACGCGCCGGATGTGGCCCATGGACTCAATAAACTAACTACACATTCACTCCCACATGAGTGTGTGCCACGTGATACTGTGAATGTGAAACACATCTGCATGATTGCAGGAAGGAAAGTATCAGACAAGTCCTGTCACTCATCATCCTAAATTTACACCTAGCTTTTCCTCCTACTGTCCAATATTCCTTATATTTGGATATCACACTTTCAGACTTTTCTGCTGATTTATTTTTTAATAAATTTTGCTTTTTTTTATTATTGTCTCTTGACAATTCTTGTGTGAACATAACTCTTGCATACTGTGTTCCTGATGTACTAACAACGTATACAGAAAGAGGTGGAACAACATTCAAGTTTCGAAGTACTGGACACTTTGGAGGTGGCAGATTTAGGACTAACTTTGTAGCTTCCAGTCATATGTCCTACTGCCTATATAGTCTGCATACTTTTGCACTACTTCAAAGAAAGTCTGGGGAAAATAGATTGGGGAAAATCTGAAACATAGTGAAGCCTAAACAGAGTAGAAATTCATTTCTCTTTTTTCAACATTCTTCATCATTCACTGTCCACTGTTACTCACTCTGGCAGACTTGCAACCCCCACATTTTTCTTAGTAATGTTAGGATTTTCAGTCTCTTATACTGTAAGTGCCTCTAGTGGCTAAAGAAGAGGAGAAAACATTCTCGGCCATGCTCCCGTTTATGATTTATGTTTGTGTGTGTTGTGAAGAACATATATTTTGGATTGATTTTAGAGATTGCTATTTTCTTAAGTGAAAAAAAAAAGTGTATTTAGGCAGAATATATACCTGTTTCTAAGAACAAAGGGGAGCTTTGAGAACTGATTTTCATGGAAAAGGATTGGGAAGTGTTTGTTTTTATGAGATGCAAGGAAAAAATCTCCAAAAAAAATCTGATTTTCTATATTTCAATGTCTGTGCACATATAAATGGATGTAGATCCATATGCAGTGTCACAAATCCAGCTCAAATGAAAGAATGGATGAGATGAGATGGTATTACCCCATTTTTTTTAACCTCCTTTTTCTATTTCTTGCTTTCTTCTAGGAAAAAAAAAAAAAAAGAGAAATAGTAATTATCCCTGTTGTTGCATCCTCCCAAGATCTTTTCCCACAGCACAACTGCCAGGCATGGAAGCTGCATGGCTGGAGTCAACCCATCACAGCAGAGTGCTCACAAGGTCACACTGAGCCTAAAAAAACTTCAATGAACCTAAGCCAATGATAACTTTTACCAAATGTGCCAAATTGCTTTTTTTTATCCCTCTTTTTCCTTTTCAGGCTCACCTGAGTAAGCTGACTTCTATTTTAGCTTGTATCTACTATGTTATAGCACTGCAGAAGTAGCTGGAGCCCTCAGTTTACTTGTGATCTCTACTATATGCATGAAGAATTTTGACCTTAAATCTTTCTCATTGTCTTCATGTGATCAGAAACTATTACTCAAACTAAGAATTTAACTTCAGTCTCTATTTATTGCTTGTTAATTATCTTTTCTGTCTACACTGAATATTTGAAATTCTTTAGTCTCTGCCTCTGCAGACCTTTGAATGTCAGAAATAATTTCCAGACACCTTTTTTTTTTATGAGACTGACCAGAAATGAACATGTATTCACCCAAATGGCTGACACTTGTAAATTAAATGGTTCCTCTGTTTCTCACTTTTCTCTGACATTTTCTTCTGACACTAAACCTGAATAAAAATGGTTCCTTTCCATACATATTCAAATGTATGCAATGCTCAAATTCTGTGAGGCAGATATAAACAGCAATACTCAGAAAAAAATCATACATATGGAAATGACTTACAGTGCTGCTGGGCAGACATCAGTGTCTGCTCCAGAGCTTGAGGAAGGAGACAAAAGTTTGTCATGTAGTGTGGATGACTCAGTAACTACCAGCTCCAGGTCACAAATTTATGCACAGGACCGAAGAATGAAAACCCTGTGTCTGCATGAATGACAGCAGGACCAGGAGCTCACAGTCCAGAAGCAGCTGCAATTCTAGTGTTACAGCTAACTCTTAGCATGCACCAAAGCTTCCTGATAGCAGGTGTGACTGCTTACTTCAAGATAATCACTTCCATAAAAATAGTCTGCTGGAGGGAGTGGGGCAGAAGATTAACACTTTCTTGTGGCTAACACTTTAAGAGTCGAATTCTGTTCTCAAGCCTGAGCTTAAACCAGGTTAGAACTGCCTGGGAATTTGCAGTTAATGGAGACTCACTCCAGTGTCCTAGACAAGTGTAGATTTCAGAGAAAAAAAAAGGGTGGGGATCTATAAGTACCAGTAACATAAAAGAAACAATGGGAAAAGGAGGAGATTCTGGATAAGTTTTAAAGGCTCTGAATTAGTGAAGGACAAATTAGCCAAAAACAGAAAAGAAGTCTGCATCAGCAGATACTGGATATCAGAGAATTTACAGGCATAACATTCTTCACCAGAAAGCAGCAATAAATATCATCTGATAGCATATAAAACTAAGAATGCTGAATTAATAATATCTGTGCACTCAGATAAATTAATATAAATCCAAAATAACAATTACTTATGCCTGGGACTGAGAAGTAAGATTGCATCATGTAAGAATGAAGAGCATTTATATTTATTACTAACAGAGAAGGATGCTAAATAAATTCAGACCAGCCTCCTAGGAACAAGGATTTTCAACTTGGCAGGCCAAAATCACTTGTGCACAACAATTCTAAAGGACTTGGCTGAAACTATCTCAAGCCTGCTGTGTTTGTCTTGCATGCATCTTATAAACACAGGGGCCTAAAAGACTAGAACAGTGTCAGTGTTAAGTGGATGGAATGAGAGGATGAACTCTGCTGGTGAGACTGGTATCACTTCAAGGCAGAAGAATTCAAAAGCTGGTCAGGGGTCCCATTCATAAAATAACTGAAGAATAAAGATACAAATAAAACTGTATAACATGACTGTATACAATAGAAATCTTGTTAAATAAACAAGGCATGTTAAAGCAGGCAAATACAAAGTTGTATATTTAGGAGCAAAGAATGCAAGCCAAACCTACTAACTGATGATTTTATTTTGCACAACAATGTCTCTGAAAAGGTTTTGGGGTCACAATGACAAGCAACACAATAAAAATTGCCACCACCATGCTCTGGCAAATTCAAGTAACTGTATCTAGACTGTGGACATAATAAGTGGGAGCTGGCGGAATTTTGCTGCTGAATGCAGTGCTAGTGATATGAGTGTTGGAATACTGCATACAGTCCTGTGCACACATTTTCAGGAGGGTATTTTAAAGCTGAAGAGAATAGAGACAAGAAAGACCAAAATTACTTCAGGGATGGAGGAAAATGCTTAGCTAAAGATTAAAGAAGCTCTGCCTGCTTCATATACCGAAGGAAGATAGAGTGAGTTTATTACAATGCAGGAATATGCTTACAGCATAAAATATGAAATACAAGATAATTCTTCAATTTCCTGGAGGAAGGAATGATGAGAACCAATGTAGGAAGGTGAAGCCCTTTTCTGAGAGAAAGAAGGCACATGTTCTTAAGGGCAGAGTAATAATACTTGGAACAAAATGCTGAAGACAGTGGTGCAGTTTTAGAAAATTTTGAAATGAAGCATACATATTTTTTTCAGAAAATATTAAAAAGGAAACTGAGTGTGATGCTGCATTCTGTGATACATGAAAAGACAATGAGACAACCCAGTGGTCTTTTTGGTCCCTAAACTATATGTATGTACATGCTCTTACTTCCCAGGATTAGAACATAAATGGGTGTCCATAGATTTTCATCAAAGTACATGAGAAAGCTGTGAAGACCAAAGACCATTCCTTATGCCACCCAAAGAATTAATAAAACTATTGACATTTCAAGTCTTATGATTTCATAACACAATTTTTCTTCTGGACATTGTGCTCATTAAACTTAGAGAATTTGTGATTAAAGTATTTAATCATGAAGAATATGACCATTCTGTTGTTGGAGAAGAAAGAGCAATCGTTGCACTATTGTTCAGGTTAGACTAAGCTGTGGGAATGTATAAGCTTTGTCATCAAAAAAGAGGAGCATTTCTCTAGAATTGCCAGATGGCGCCAGAAATACAGTCCACCAAGCTGCTGGTTCTGGATAACACTAGTAACTTCAAAGGTGCTACAAAGCCTATTTTCTGTGTGAGGCTTTGACCATCTTAACACTGAAAGAAAAAGAAAAAGAAAAAAAAAGAAAAAAGAAAGAAATAGAAGATCAGCATGTGCATTTCCCTGATTTCATGTGATGGCAAATACATAAATGTTGCTAACATAGAATCTGTTGATATAATTTTTGGTAGAAAACAGTAAAGGACAGTAGCTAATCATCAGAAGACCAAGAAAATCCTGCCAAGGCCACTAGGAACATTAGAATGATATGCAGCCAATTCTACTTGATGTCTGCAACTAACCCATGGTTCCAGTATAAAAAGATTAGATTGCAAAGCCAAAGTGAATAACGTACGTACATTTAGTTATATTAAAAATAAAAAGCCACTATAGGAAAAGAATGTTATTAACGGGAGGAAGACATAAATTCTCTTTGAGTTTCACTATAAGAAAAGAAGCAGACATCACAGGAAGGATCTGCCCTATCTACCGTGTTGTTTTTTGAGCTTCAAAAGCTGCAGGAATTTGAATCAGAAATAAGGCAAGAAGGCAGAGATAAGAAAACCTGAAAGGTAAGCAAGTTCTTTTTGTTCCTACACAGATGGGCCCAATTTCATTTTGCCCTTCACCTTCCTCAACGGATGGTATGAATTCAGAGGAACTATTTTGACATGACAGGAATTATTGGAAATGCACGTCTGCACTAGATACTATGGTATCTGACTCCATATTTATCTATAGTAGATGGCTCGATATTGCATCTATATGAAAAGAAAGTTGCAACAAAGTCTGCAACAGTAATTTAATGTTTGTATTAGGTCCTGGGCTTGCTTGCTTTGCTATTCCCCTTCACTTTCTGAAGCCTTTGTTCTTCTAGCTTATCCTATGCTTTCCTCTGTAGGTTCAGATGAAGAAATAAGGGAGAGATATTTTTCTTCTGACACATTTGTCAGTTTTACATCTTTCACTCTTTAGGGCTTTGATGTGACTTTTTAAGCAAAATTGTACATTGGGTTTTGCATGGACAAATTTGCCATGTTTTCCCACTTAATGATTTCATCCAAAGCATACTCCAGAAGCTCTGGTTTTAATATCCTAATGCATTTTTTTTCTGTTCAGAGTCACAGAAAAATCAATATACAGGAAAGCAACACCCCCCAAACTGTATAGAGTTCCCCTGTTAAATTACAATCTTCAGACACTCTTGATCAGGTCCAGTTTCCCCTTTAAACTGTTTTAAAACTCTCTTTTGAGCCTTGGATATCATTGTAGAGCATATCCTGCTTTCAAACATGCTTTCACAACCACTCACAGTTTCAAGAAACTTATTAACAAGCAGCACTTCCCCCGTCTGGGCAGCAGAAATCTCTCTGACAAGGCAGGGTGCCTTCCTTGCCTTGACTTTCAAAGACAGCAAAAGCTTTGGGGACACCCAAAGTCTTCTGAGCTGTCAAGTTACCCCAGATGACAAGGCCCCTGTTTAGGAAATAAAATTCATGGCTGATGCCCTTCTATCGACAGCAGGTAGGCCACATGCTGAGATGCAATCCTGCACTGGACACATTGCTGCTGGGTCTTGGCTAGCGCTTTGAGTGGTGCCTTGCATTTGCTTTGAATGTCCTAAAAAAGGCATAGGATACAGCAAAAGCATAGCCTGCAGATCCAGCAGGGTAGATATAGGACATTTAATAGAGAGGTGATGGAAAGGAGAAATTCAGTGTGCAATTAATGAAGTAAATATTAGGGCAAGGATGTAAAATACAACGAGAAGCAAGAAAGTAAAATAAGTGTATTGAGAAGTCTCAAAAGTCATCTAACAGATTATCATTTCTTCTGTGAAAAAAGAGGGGATGCCTGTTTTTGCAGTAGGTAGCAGGGAAAATTTTATAAAAGCATCAACCAAAAGGAGTAAAATAGTATCATGAAAATGTAAATATTAAAAATTACAGGCTGGCTAGTCAGTCACTTAAAATGACGTCTTTAATGACTGACCAGCTTTTTGAAGAGAAAAGAGGGCCTTTTCTTCCTGTTTACAGTTAAACAAAAATATAATAATAATAACATTATTGTGCAATTGGAATAAATTCGTTTGCAGGCCAGCAATGAAATCTGCTTGAGAAGCAGTAGTGTTTCTCAGGCCAGTCGAAAGGAAAAAGGTGGCAGTTTTATTAATCAAATATCTTCTTTTCATCCTAAAAGATTAGTGTTTGAAGATGGTAGGAACATTCTCATCAGAGGATGCTAAAAGAGCAACTTAAAAGAATGTTTACTGCATATTCTCCCATTCAGGGTCAAGTCTCTTTCATTTCAGTTCTTTAAAGAAAGAAAACAAAAAGATTTTTTAAATAAAAATCAGGAAAGGAGTGATGCTGAGAGGAAATAATTTCAGACAGTTAGTTAATCCAGCCCTTGATAGAGCAAATGATCAAGATTTGCACATAAAATAGCTTAGAGCTTGTCAGCTTCCTAGATTCTGAGCAAGGTTTAAAAGATGGTAGGCTCTTTTCTCAGGTGCTACAGTTACTCTTGGCAATCATATGAAACGTATTCTAGCACTGGTGTGCTCCCTGCCACTGGTAACTTGTTTAGTCATGCTACCTCGACATCTCTGGAAGCAATCAGTTGGTCTCCTTACTCCTGGTGCCTGTTTTTTAAAGGCTGTGATTTTTAAAACAAATTGTATTTATGGTAACTAGATAGAATCTGCTGTATAACCTATCTAGAGAATGACAAGTATATGCAGCTTTTCACAGTTATCTAACAGAGAATAATAAGTTCAAGGAGGTAAAAAAACTCTGTGGAACACTTGCAAAGAAATGATAAAAGGTAACATAAGGAGTAAAGCTTCCCACCTGAAAAAATCAACAACCAGTGAAGAAAAAAAGGCCTGATGAAATTGCTTTTATTGTGAAGTAAGCAAAAAGGTTCTAAAAAGTTTCTCTAGGGAAAAAAAAAATTTTGTAAATCTACAAGGATTGGAAAGACTGGTTTTACTACAAATCTGTAAAGCCGAATCAACCTAGGAGGCTTAAAACAAAATACTGTGTAAGAAGAAACATGGTGGACAGCCTTAGAGTAGAACAGATAATATGGCAGCTTCATCTGGAAAGGCAAAACCAAAATCAAACAGCTAGTGGTAAAAAGACCTCCCACAGAGGGCAATCAGAGAGACCTAAAAAAAGGTGGCGTATTTTTACAGAACTCAGCTAAAGAATGTTTTATATATGTGTACAAAGCCATATGGATTGATACAGAATGAGAATGATGTGAGGAAATATCTGAGAGAACTGCAGCATAAGAAAGAAATTAAGAAAAAAAGCAAAAAATTAAAGCCACTTCTTTTACTTGGGCTACCTTGAGATACCAAGTTAAAGAAAAGCTATTCTCCCTTCGTCTTTTCCCATTTACCATCTTGTTTAAAAATAAAAGATTTTTCATGCAAAGCTGTCTAAAGTGTAGCTCTGTGTGCATTCTGACCCCTGTCGCCCATTTGGATTATCTTTTTCTGATATGACATATTACGAAGAATTTCCTGACAACAAAGAATCTCTCTCTTCTATCAACAATAGCAACTAGCAATAATCATATAACTTTTCTTATCTGATCTTTATGCTCTTTTGAGCAACAGATATATATGAGCTCAGGGAATAATAGAATAATTTTTGACATATATGTGACTTGAATAGAAACATAGATAAACAAGAGTACTAAGGAAATAAAATATCTTTTATATTGAGCTGAAACAAGATAGAAAGAGCACATGGGTTATTTATCTTCCATGCATGATATGCTCAAAGAACATTTTAATAAGACATTGTTCTGCCTTGCAGTATGTGCCTCGGTACCTATTCAAAATATATTGCATAGCAGTGACTTTCCCCAGTCAAGACTCTTTTCAGAGCCAAGCTCCTTTTCTCTCCCTGGCTTGTGTTGGAGGCCCAAATATTCCGGGTGGACCTGATCGAAGTAATAACTGATGTGACAGACAATGGTTATTTATCACTTATCCCTTCAGACCTGCTGTGCTCCACACTACTTGTTCTTTTCAAGGAACCTCCCTTTGTGCTGAAAGAAAAGATGCTTCTTTTTACCATTCTCCAACTGTGAATTTATAAAATATGGAGAATATGACTTGTTCCCCATGCAATCATCATAAAAACATAGCCTGCTAATTGTGGGATGTCTTGGTAACACAGAGAGTATCTCATCAGGTCACATTTCTAGAAGACAGTCTAAGTAAAAGTACAGTGCTTATAAGTACAGATCCTGTTCCTTACATACAAAAAGACAGAACTTCACTAGGTAATTATTATGAGTCCTTGAACAGGCTATTTTTTTGTTTTGCTTTGAATTTTTGACAGCTAATGAATAATACTGATTATTTATATATTATGCATATAAAAATTCCATTTACATATTACTTTCCTTTACATGTCAACAGGCATAATTATTACATTATGTGTCTTTTTTATAGTGTGTAGGAGAGATCACACTGTCTTAATAGACTACAGTGCTTTAATATGCTTATGCCTTTTATGCCTTAATATAGGGAAGCAAAAGGCATTAAACATGCAAGATTGAAACAAAGTTTTGAAACACATCTCAAACGCTTTTGTGTTATGGTGGGCGGTCATAGGAACACAGAAGAGATGCTCTGACCTCATCTGCATGGCTTTCACTGTGCAACTCTTGCTTTTATTGAACAAAATAGAAGGAACCTCTCAGATTACATAGATAATGCCTATCTCTCTGGTATTCTGGCCAATTGGCTACTATTTTCATCCTACTGCCTTTCAGTCTCACGTAGTATCAAGAGAAAATTCACTCAGGTGACTGGAACTGATTTACAGCCACAGAAATGTGGGGTTTGCCTTTGTTTTCCTTTTTGCTACTTCTCCACTCCCTTTTCATCTTGTATTTTCTCCATACTATTTTTTGAAAGATTTTGTTTCCTAGCACTCTTAGGTTACATGTGCCTACGTGACTGATACTGCAAAGACAGATACAACTAACTTCGAAGACTGAGCCAGCTCCAGCTTTGGCTTATATTGTACGTGTCTGGCCTGAAGACTTCATGAGGGCAAAGTTTCATGTGTTTTTTGAATCAGACCCT
>VZSV01000161.1:572688-587866 GCA_013398735.1 Nothocercus julius
AAAAAAAAAAAAAAAAAAAAAAAAAAAAAGATATATTCTACAGATATTAAATGGTAGACTGTTTCTTATTACTACTGTCATACTAGTTTCTCTTCCATATGCCTGCCATTAAAATCAATAAATTGGCCTACCTTATCTTGTGGAGAACCCTTATCTTATTCCTTTGGTTTAGAGCCTTATTCATTTCATCATATTCCTGCTAACAAACTTGCAGTGTAAATTTAAACAAAATGCAGCAGCTTTTTTTTCCTTCTCATAATGGAAAAGGTGGCAGTTCAAATCTTTATCTGATGCTCCAGTTTACGAACCATGCTCTGTGAATGCAGAATAAAGGCAATTGAAAAGGAAAAAAAAAATACACACAATATAAGAGGAAATAATCTTCACAGAGAGCTAGTACTCCAGCTACTATTCAACATAGTTATAATATTCAATTTTAAACAATTTCCCATGCCACATGCTGCCATTTGCTGTTGCCCTTTGCTATTTAATGCAATGTATACCCTTATTATGCAATGAAACTGCAGGTGGATATTTGTATTGTGTAATAGCTGTGCAGGATCTGTAACATTTTAGAGAAAGGACACTTTATTAATAACAATGTTGCTATTCTGAAATGATGGTTATCCAATATCACTAGTATTTCCATATGTTAAGTCACATTATTGACATACAGCTGATATTTAGCAATAGTTTGGATACTCTAGATTTTAGAAGATCCGGATTTTAGAGGTTCTGCAGTGAGAAGAGGCAAAAAAAAAAAACAAACAAAAAAAAGCAGTCCTCCACTGTTTAGGCTAGCAAAAAGTCCTTAGAAGTTGCACAAAAAGCATCATTTCCTCTACAGGACTCCAGTTCATTCAAGCTTGTACATGGGCAACACAAATTGCCTTTGTTTATGGATGTAAATTCATTAAGGTAAGCTATTCACAGCTTTTGGGGTGCACCTGAGCATACTCTCTTTGCTTTAGTGCCCCTCAGTAGCATGCCACTTGGAATTATTAGCACAATTTTCCCTCTAACAATGAAAAGCTAAGCTCTGAAAACACATATTAGTGGCTAATGAGCTTGTGATCTTACTTTCATGTCAGAATTGCAATGTCTCTGAAGTTCTCCTAGCCAAAGCTGCTAAAGTGTGCTAGAATATGTGTTGCTGAATATGATATGTGTTCCTTAGATATATGTATGTGCTGAAGTGTGATACAGGCATATTCCTCAGCCTTTTCTATCCCATTGGCTTCCTGTTCCCTTGGAGAAAAAAAAATAAAAACAAAAGAAAGATCAAAATAGATAATGTTGCCACAATCATTTTCACATACAATCAAATAAAAATTTGGCAGAACTTTTAATGTTAATTTATTATTTTATTTTCACATCTTGTTTGCTTGCTTACGGTGGTACTTCTCTCTTCAAGGTGTTTTGCACGTGACCGTAAGTTCAGTCCCATTGCTCTCAAATATAAGGCCTTAATTCTGCTACCATTTACTGTGTAGGCACAGAGTTTGGTTTAGTCACAGTCATATGGGCAACCATTTGAAAAAGCTATAAATTAACATTATCAACCGTTTTAGCTCCATTTCTTAATATTCACTGTGTGGTTCTATGCATTGCTCTATTATCCCCCCACTCTTCAGCTAGAAGGACAACAGGAGAAAGTAGTTCCACATTTTTACCTATGTACGTAGAAATGGAGCCAGCACGTGCATTTATTTCCCCGTTCAAAAAAAAAAAAGCCTTCTGAGCAGGAAAGGAATGCTGAATCAGGCCTGTCCACTGTAGCATATTGCTTAGCATCTCACAGAGGGATGTTGTTGCTATTATTTTAACAGCAGATCTCTGCTCTTGTTACTATTTTAATGGCAGATTTTAAAGCTTCCGCTAACATTGGTACAGACACTGAAGCTCAGTTAGAGAAACAGAGGTGGCGAGCAGATGGTGATACAAGGAGGAATGCAGTATCTATAAATATTCTGGTGAAATTCATATCCAGGGCTTCTCACCAGAGCCAACACATGGCACTAAACCCTTAATATGGGGTTTAAATTGGATTTATGTGGTAAATGGTTTCTTAATCTGAGTTGGCCTACCAGGGAGATTTTTATTCATAGGATCTGGCTGTTTATAGCAACCCAGTGAAAAATTTTATGAAATGTTAATTCAGGATTAATTACCATCAGAAAAAAAATGTTGACATTCACCAAATAAGGGCAAACACTTCCTGCTGAGTTGTCAGGACCTTGAAAACACCCCCACAGAAGGGGTAGTGACAAAGGCACAGAAACCTCTGGGAAAATACTTCTTGACAGTTTGTCAGAAAAGGCATTAAGGGAACATTACAGAGAACCATCTGAATGTGCAACTCATATCTCCTTCCATAAAAATCAAGCAAATGAAATGCCATTCATAAACCCCAGAAGTATTTTAATAACATAGTTTTATATACTGGATGTTTTAAAACATGAAATAAGCCTTAAGCTCTACATTCACATGGCACTCTTGCTAGGGCACTTTCAGGGTAAAATATGTGGAGTTGGAAATTTTGATATAGCCATTGGGCAGGTGACAGAAGGAACTAACATTACCGCACGGAGGGCATCAGGACAAGTTATTTATCCAGGTGCTTTCAAGAAGCTTCCTTCTTTTACTAAAATGCCCTTAAAAGTCATCAAGAGATCCAGGACCAGAGGCAGTACAAACTAGGTCTTTGGAGTGAAAAATGCTAATACAACCTTCTTGAAGTGCTGCTCTCTAATTGTTCTTCATTTCTATGTTAAATTCTAAATACTAACATCTTGCCTGTGCTTAGCAAATAGCTCTCAGTAAAATAGCTGTACTGCTGTGCAAAGAGAGAGAGAAGAGGAAATAATGATTGCCTGTTTTCTCACTAAATTGCCTGCAACTGAAGTCCAAAGATGGAGTAAAAGCAAAACATCTTACCTCACCTTTGGCTTTTATCTCAAGTAGATACTCAGAGAGAAAGATAATTTTATGGGATCTAAAAATGTGATCCTTACTGATTACAATTCTTGACCTTGAGCCTAGCACAGGTGTGTGCAATAACCTAGGCTTGCAGAGCAAGCTAAAAGCAACATACTATGCAATTTTAAATTATGTTCATGCATGCCAGTGTCATACTTTAAATCTCAATAGCATTTCAAAAGCACAGAAATAATTAAACCACCCATTTTTCAATTTCAAGTATAAGTTAGGATTTTAGCTTGGAGTCAATGTACGCGTTTGTCATCTGATGCATTTTCTTGCTATCTGTGAGTTCATTGAGACTCCTTTCTTAAATAAGTATATAAATTGGGTCACAATTTTATTTTGTTTAACCTTCTGACTTGTCCTGACACCATAAAATGTGATTTAATAAACATTACAATTTCTTATTCTAAGTTCCATCATCAGATTTGCTAAATATATGAAGCAAACTCATGTGCCAGAGAAGATCAAAAGGTAGTCCCACTGGAATTCAGAGGCAAGTTACAAAAGACGATGACAATTTTACATTGAAAGGAAAAGGCAGAATTTAAAATAAAGAATCTGAGTCCTCACCTCACAACAATAACATTTTTAAAATGTGCTATTTTAGTGGTTAGTTCTGGATAAAAGTATGTACTTATAACATGAAAAACTACATTCATTTCTGAAAGATTTATACCTTATGAGACTCACACTTCACATCTAGGATTTCCATGACTGAAATATCAGAGAAATATCTTTTAGGCCACATTCCCTGTCATTTGCTTTGTGCCACTGACAGAATCCTGCAGTTTCCATTTCCCTTATATTTAGGTGCTGATCCTGCAGACACATAAACATGAGTTCACCTTTCCTGCTGGGACTGATTGCAAAGGGACATTTGCTGCAAAAAAAAGAACACAAACACATTTTGGAAGGATCAGGGCTGCAGATAGCAAGGTGAAATCTCGCTAACAGAAACTGCATTTGCTAATGGGAAGAGGGGAGCATAAGTGTTCCCACGAACAAAAATTCAAGCTTAATGTGCTTTTAAATGTCATCCAAAGCATTCAAAGAAAGTTCTGTCAGAAACTGTAAGACTTCAGAAGTGGTCATTCTTCTGAATTCCAGTTGAGTGTGTACCTTTAAGGATTTATGGCATGAAGCAGCACAGGGTTTGCTTATTTTGGCTTTTAGTAAACTGTTATTTTCCTTTGCTAAAAGATTCAGCCACTTGTAGTGGAGCTTTTTTGTTCTCGCAGCTGTTTGCTCCTGTATTATTGAACATTTTTCCCCCAGCTTTGCCCTTGCCTCATTCCCTGCATGTAAACAATACAGAACTTTCTGCTTGAGCTTAGCAGAGTAATAATCATAGGCAAACGCTTACAATCTGTCTTTCATTAAAAGGGTTTTTTGCACTTCTGTTTAACACAGAATTTCTCAAATTGTCCTTCTAGGGGAGGATTTCACCTCTACTTTTGCCTTGGGGGAAATGTTGGCTTCATTAAAGCACAGTTAATAGGTAAGTGGGAATGATGTCTTTGTAGCGTGGCTCTGAGAAAATATAGTAGTGTTCTATCTGCATCTCCTACTCTTAAAAAGTGCTACTTAAAAGTAGTCATGAGCATGAAATACTTGGTGCAAACTTAATTGCATTAATATAATAGATAAAATTATATTTCCCTATTAAAAAACAGGGCAATTCTTCTCTGCACTATACAAAAAAGTATTTAAATTCCTCAGTAATACAAATACCAAAGTGAAAGTAGCTTTCATTATCAAATTCCTGAAACTTCTTGAAGAGCAGGAGTCTCCTATTTGTAGCCATCGAACCTAATGCTGGTGTTAAACACTTATTGACGTAGCAAGACAATAAAATAGAAATAGAAAAGAGTGGTCATTCTAAAACACTTAAAATATTTTAAATTACTAAATTCAGAACTTTAGTGGACCTAGAATAGGTTTAGACTACATTCTACAGAAAAGAAAAGATCAGGAAATTAAATCCAAAATATTAGTAATATTTTATATTTGTAGTAATTCATAATATTAGTAATATTTGAATTGGTAAATAATATATAATTAGTAATAATATATATATGTACTATAAATCTCTTTTTTTGATATATTTGTACACGTATGCAATGCAGGGACAATATACAATAAGCAAAATAGTAGATAAAGCAAATTCTTTGCTGATAATATTAAACATTCACTCTTCTTAATTAATAAGAGCAGAATTTCTTCCCTTCAAAAATCACCAGTTCCTAAAGAAGAGAAATCCTAAAACAAAAAATAAAGAAGAGGACTACAAGTAAAGGATAATAGACATTTGCTGAAAGTCATTGCCACTGCTAAGTTTTTGTTCCAATTCAGTAATAGGATGGGCTGAACTACTCAATTATTGCTGAATCTAGCCCCATATAAGTACCTACGGACTTCTACAAAACAAAACAAAGGAAATGACATTTTTTTAAAATAACTTAAAAAAAAAAAACACATCTTCATTAAAAATAACTATTTTATAACTATTTTATCCTAGGATAGCTGAAATTTAATTTTAAAAAGTGAAATTTATAAAATACAGATTAAGGACTTCTTTTTCCCAAAATCCGAGACAGACAAAGAGGAAATATATCTCTGGAATTTCTGGGTTCATTTTGTTTTGTTTTGTTTTGTTTTTCACAAAATATTTCACCAGAAAAAGAAGATTTAGCCTGTGATGAGTCATGTGCTGATAAAACAGAAGAGCTCTATTCTACTCCACAGAACTATACCTCAATTATTTCTTTATCTAAAGTTTCCGTTATACTAAGATTTTGAGTTCCTACTCCAATATCAAGAGTTCTTTTGAATTTATTATTAAATAACGTCAAACTCAGAAAATAATGACAAAGTCTAGTTGAAGTCTCCATTCTCCTAAACATGGAGCTACCAGGGAAGGGTTAAGCACACTGGACCCTCTGTGCTCAAAGCAGCAGATTCTGGCACACAAACTGAAGAGCACATCTTGTTATGTAAATGGGAAAAAAAAAAAATGAAGCCAACCACAGTGTAAACAGTAGGTGTAAATGTTGTCTTATTAAAGGAAGGTGACTAACTAGCAACACCTTCAAAACATTATTCTTCACAGACCTGTAATGTCCCGAAGCCCTCGGTGTGAATTGATACTCCACTGTGCTGCTAAACATGACTAGAACAAAAAAAAGGGCTGTTCCAAAAAGTCAACAGTGTAAGTATGTGTAACATCCTAAATGCTAAAACAAATCATCTCTTCTTTGCTAAAGTTAGATGAGCATCCTGATTTGCCGGCAAAAAGCTGTTACTCAGCCATGCAAAAAAAAATATTCTGGCTGTGAATTCAGAGTAAAGTAAAAGGGAAGAGAAAACTAGGAAAAACAATAGCTATGAAACCCTTGTATTTTTCAAGATATCAATACAAAATAGCTAGTATTCACTTTGTTAGGTGGCCATAGTAATAACTTTTTTCTTCCTATCTATCTGTACTACTCACAGCACTATGTAAATGCTACAGTGAATAAAAAAATATTCAAAGTGTAATCATTTATATTGCAATATTGCAAGGTCAAATATTTCCATGAATACTCAGCAAGAGTCTGATTATTTATAAATAGAATGACAAAGGCATGATTCATAATTTAGAATAGAACTGGGAATGAATTGTCTACAATATTTGGTTATCACAAGGAATGTTTAATTACTTCCTTAACAATAAGGAATTTGCTATGCTGAATTTAATTAACCATTAATTCAACTAGTAATTAGTTACTAAACCAGAAAGAACAATAAACTGTATTTTAAACATTATTCTAAAAAATTCTACAGTGTTCACGAGAAGCAAGATGATTCCACCTAAACGATCTTTTCTATTTTTTCCTGAAATTCACATTTTTTTTTCACACCAAGTTTTAGAGAGCAAACCTTGCTCTTTTTCAGTAAAGCTTTTGCTTTTTCGGGAGATTTTTCCTTCCTTCCCCCCACCAGGCCTAAGCTGTATCAGCTAAGCTGTATTGTGCATTTCTCCAGTACAAGATAATGACTTGATTTCTAGGGCCTACATAAAACATATTGGACCTTAATTAATATATGTCATCTTTAGGAAACATGCCATTTATTATCTGGAAAAAGAAAGCCATGAGGGTACCCACATTTGGGAAGGGGTGCGGTAGAGAGGGTCTGAATTATTTTTTCTAATTCCTCTACCATGACTTGCCTGCTGGGGTCAGAAACAAAATCCTGCATCCCTCCATTCCTCTTCTTTGGTGACCTTTTCTGCCTCCACCTTCATTTTCCTTTACCAAATTCATCTCCAGTTCTGACTGTTGCCCTTCTCCTTAGCTCCACAGCACTTGCACACTCTTCTGTTTATTCTCTGTGTCCCAGCCTGAGGAGGAGGTAGCACCCACAGACACCTACCAACACTGCAGTGCGGCTGGTGTTCGTGGATGCAATTAGAGGCATGGCATTTCCCATGGCAAAGCCACAGAGGCAGCAAGATCCCCAACCATTTTTCATTGCATGAGGGATTGAACTGTTTTTTTTCTTTTTGTTATTGTTAGATCCTATAAGTGTATGGGGTTACATGTTTGTGTGTCTCTTCATTCTTAAAAAACAGTTATTTCCAAATTGCAAATTATTCCCAAATAGGTAAAAAAAAATTAAACTTTAACATTAACGTTAACATTACCCAGGCAACCAATCCTGAAGCACTCTTAATAAACTGCCACTTCACTATTGAATCTTTCATTCAAGGAGAGGATGGGAAGATTTTCTTGATGTTCACTATATAACTACACTTTCACAAAAGCTGTTAATTATTGCCCCTTTCTGTAACAGCACACAGCCCGCAATCTCTGCAGCCACTCTCCTCCCAGCCCAAGACCAATTTCCTGAGTTATGACACGAACAAAATTGCTATGTACAGAATAAACTAAGCAGTTTCTAAAAGGGCAATGCAAACTTTCTGCTGCTCAGCCAGCATTAGAGGGACCTGCGTAGCCGAACTCTGATGCTACAGTCTTACGCAAGTAACACTCCACAGCATTGAAGTGAATAACGCGACTAGCCTGGCACTAGACAGATGGAGACTTCTTTTGATGGTAAATGAGAACATTCTCTCTATTTTCTCCATGGAGCCTGGGACAGGAAACCCCAAACCCAGAAGAATAAATCTTCTATTTATCTTTTAATTTCTAGAGCGAAATAAAAACCATTAGGCAACCACACCCATGATCTGCCTCTTGTATTTTCAGAGCTTTCTACATCCCTCCAGCATAAAAAGATTAAGTTGACTGAAGTTAAAAAAAATTAAAAAAAAAACTTCTCAGTTTAAAAATAACAACCGTGTTGTCCTGTATGGAACATTATTGTACTGAACCGCACAATAAAAAGACAGAAACGCTTAAGGAGTGCAAAGATGACCATATTCCAGAAACATTAAGCTGAGCTAATCTGTCAGTTTTCATGCCATCAGAAACTTGCACAGACACTGGGAACCAGGAGAAAACAAGATCTTTCCAAAGTGTAAGAGTGATCACCTAGGCATTGACCTCACTCTTACAATTATTCTATTCAGCCAGGCTAACCCAGCACACCGCGAAGGGATTCCCATATGTAAGTCAGAAGTGTTCCAGTCTTGACAGTTGTGCTGAAGGAGAGGATGCACTCTGGCTGTGAAGGTCTACCTGGGACATCTCAGAGCACAAACACAACTCAAGGAAGAGGTCAAGATCTCCGCGGGAGTTACACCTTCTCAATGCCGCTGAAAATAAGGTCACCGTTTAAAAATCAATGCCATAAAGTCCTTTGAAATGTAGATGCTCCACATCCTGCGGCATCAGGCCCTGGGTCAGCAGTGGCCTAGCAAATATGCTTCCACAGAGTCTTTTTTTTATCTTTTAATGTTATAGAACACTTGCAGTGTCATTGCTTTTAGTTGGGTGGATATCTGATAAAGAAAAGAACAAACACAGGAGCACCACACGTAGTTCAAGTTAAGGCAGCAGACAAACCCATTGCAATTTCTGGGCTGAAGCCTGCTTTTAAGGAAGCCAAAGAGAATGCTTCTATCAAAGGATGAGATGCTACAAGAGAGTGCTCACCAGCAATCTTCCTCCTGTTTTTTTTTCACCTTGATAAGCAGGGTGACTTTAAAAAAAAAGGACAAAAAAAAAAAGGTAAAAAGCATTTATCAGTGCAAACTGCAGCTAAGTGCAAAGATGACAGTGATGGTAGGGCAGGAACGGGATGATTTCATAGTCAAGCTGATGCTTACAGACCATAATCAAATGGTTAATGATCATAACAAAAACAATCAGTTAATAACTGATCTTTCATCATCATCCTTTTTGTGGAATCAGGGACAATCAAGTGAGGCAAGGAGGTGGGGAATCTGCTTGTGAATCTTTCTATCTATTCTCAGTGTAACTTCTTTCTCGGCTGACTCAAACTTACAGAACTGATCTGCAGGTGCCTGGGGGGGTAAAAGCAATAATTTGTTCTTAAAGACTCCCCTGCTGTTCTTAGAGTTATTTTCTCTCCCTATGTATAACACAGTCAGTCAGCACTTTTGACAGCTTGAAAAGGGATGCTGCTATTAAACTGATGTTGCTTCTTAAGGAGTCTGTAATACACAGCTTCCTTCTCTCAATAAAAGCAAGGAACTCTTGCTCTCTTTAGTTCTGCCCTTGCTTTGGAGGTATATTTCTGATCAGGCAGTTCCCTATATCCTGAAGCTCCTAGAAGCAGAGGCTTGGTTTTGTTAATTCATTGGTCATGGGAAAAAATGTTAATGTGAGCCAAGAGTGCATCTAGTCACTGAATAAAGTCAAAGAACTGTAAGTCATTCATAATTATTCTGTATGCCCTGTCTCAGTGATTTGCAAACAATTTTTGCTGTGGCTGTGTTCGTATAAATGTGTTGATTTGTGTCAATTCTTAACCAGTTAATAAGTGTTCTTTAAAACCTGTAAATCAGTTCTTTTAAAGGTGGTTGGCAATAATTTCTTTCCAAGTTTCCTTCCAAGAGATACATGCATGGACATTGCTGAACATGTCTGTTTAACAATGCTGAAAGATTTCCTATACTTCCTTCATTAAAAGCAGAAGTCTTAAGAAGGTTGACCAGATGCAAATATGAGGCAGTAAAACTGTTCACTATGACAGGAACTTTACTCTATCATGCAAAAACTTAGTTGAACCTTTTTTTTTTCTTCTTTTTTCCTTAATATTTAAAAAATGAGGATTTGTAGAAATGTAAAATTATTTGTGAAATCATGCAGAATCTGGCAAATAATTTTGATTGATAAAAGAAGGAAAATTGGGGAGTGGTTCTAATGTCCACATGTTTAATTTCACTGTTATTCAAATCAAACTGTCTTTAGTAATTCCAAACTCGTTTTAAAATATATTTTCAAATTATTTTTATAAAGTGTAGGAAAAAAAAAAAGAGGGAGAGAGCGAGAGGTGGTGGCAATGCATTTTAAAAATAGTTACACATCCAAAATAAATATATCAAGGTTTTCCAGAATTTATATTTTCCTATTTCTTAATAAAGAAAAAAAAAATGAATCCCTCCTCACTCTCGTCACCTTTCTTTTCAACTCAGTCCTCAAAATCCTTGATTGCCCAGTCCTAGGTGGGGATCCTTCTCTGAATTTCTCCATTGCTGTGAATTATTATATGCTGTCCTAAAATTTCCTAGGTTCAACCTTTTTTCTAGCAGTTGCAAGTTTGCATTTGCAACTATAAAACAAACATTAGACAACTTATTTTTCAAATGCGAGCAGGGAGGGGAAATTTGGATCGTCCTTTCACCACCTTCACAGTACTCTTAGATCAATAGCTCAGCTTATGAAATGGCCTTTGGAAATATTATTGCAACAAGCGCTTTTGTCATTCCTTCATTCATTTACTGGTTCAAGGATCTTGCAGAGCGCTCTTTTAAAAGATGCCACTGGCATGAACAGCGTTGCTAGGACTCTAATTGGCACTATGTTTCCTGTTGGGCTTTTAAAATTTCTTAATTGACTTTTAAAGAGATTTCAAATTAATTTTTTCATAACACTACTTTATCCTTCTCTAGCTGTTCTCAACAAAGCGTGCTACAGACCTTATCATGACAAAGGCAAAGAAAGATATTGTGTTTGGAAAAAAACAGCTGCTTACCAATCAGAAAGGCTGGAATCATAAAACGTATTTACTCATGTAGGAACAGCCAAGAGCTACTGCACACTAATCTTTTCACAAAAAAAAAAAAAAAAAAAAAAAAAAAAAAAAAAACTAGGTGCTGTTGCACAGCACTCCCTATCCGTGGAAAATAAGAATCTAGAAAAGACAGCATTTCTTCTGGCCTGCTCTGGGCAAAATTTGGCACAAGAGCACTGAAAAGCCCATGGCTGCCTGGGTTTCCATGTATACCGGGGTATCCATTGCTGCGCTTACCAGTGGAGCTGTACAGTTCTCAGATTGAGAGATTCTTGTCATTTTTCTGTTAGGCCACTGCACTTTCACTGTCAGGATTTCAACATACCTTCCCAGCACATCACAGGTGTTGTTAAACAGGCACTAGCAGCATTAGTCTCTTTGGGAAAGTGTTTTGTTCGCTTAAACTGGGTCAGGTTTAGAAAATTTAAGCTTCTTACATTGAAGTTGATTTTGTATTACCATTGTAAAATACAGATCTCAATCTGTACACTTGGGCTGATTTAAATGCACTTGAACAGATTTTATTTAAAACAGAAACCGCTGTAAAAGCTATATGAGTTCCTCTCAAGTCTACCTAGGAATTTTCCCAGGGTTCTCAGAGTTTAGCACATTTTTTAAACCACCATAAGCTTATTAATGTAGACCAGAAAGAAATAAAAACAAAAGAAAACTTATTAATGTAGACCAGAAAGAAATAAAAACAAAAGAAAACAAAAACATACTTTGATGCTTGAAGACTTGCAAGCACTGATTCTTACAAGAAGACAACTGCTTAAAGTGGGAATCCTGGTCTATGTGACTACAGGTGGCTTGAGTGTTCCTGATTATGTTGCAAAATAATGCATATGCTCTTTCCTGAATGTAGCACTCTTGGAAGACTTCGTTCGACTTCTCCATCTGAAAAAGGCATCAGTTTTCCTTAAAGGCAGATATAGATAAAGCAGGACACTTCTGCCTGAGGAGAGACTAGCTGGACTGATATTTGATATAAGTGCTCCGTTCCCACTGGGAGGAGGGAGAAGTGATTGATGGTTTGTAAGGAATTACTTGACTTTTGCTTGTAACAGAAGCTTTTTGGATTCTCCCAAAGTTCTTGTCAAAGACAAGAAATGTCTTTTGAATTTGCACTTTCTCCCTTCCATGCAGATGGAATAAACTCATATAAAACTGCTGCAGATTTAAAATAAATATTAAAGAAAGGAAAAAATTGTTTAACATGCTGCTTTTCTTTTTTTTCCTGAAACTGCTAATCTGTAAGATTTGTCTCTATTACTCCATTACTTGCCGTCTTCATACAATGTGAGTAATTCTCTGAGCAGGAAAAGTTTAACAAACCTAACAGCAGGGGTTCACCAATTCAATAAGACACATATTACCACAGAGACAAATCCTTCTCACTCTCTGTCTCCTCAGACTTCAAGGTCAAAGTTGTATGAACTTGACCAACACAAACCCTTTTCTCAGTCCCTACAAGGCTATTCTTACTCTCATCTGGACAGCTCCATATGCTTCTTGCAGTCATGTCATCTGATGAAGGCAAAAGCGTTAACTCTGTGACCAAAATATAGGAGGAGTATAGGCATTATGTCCGTCGGGTTTTCATTTTCCCTTCCATCAAATACACCAGGAAGAAATGGATCTGAGCCACTCTTAGCCACCCCCGTGGTCCCCAAATCCCCTCTTTAGGAGGGAAACCGATGATCCAACAAGTGGGATGAATTCACTCATACAGTCCCAGGCACACACACACTTGTTAGAAAGACATTGCATAAATAATTCCAGTCTCAAAATCTTCTGCCAGAAACCAAGTTAATATTCTCTGTCTTACACATCAGTGTTATGGAACATATCTCCTCAGCAGTTCTCAAAGACCATGCAAAGGATGATGTCCATCAATGCACTTTACCTCAGAAAACTGGAGCAGAGAAAAGAGATGACAAGAAGTCCTCTGTCAGTTCCTGAAATCCTAGTTCCATGCACTGAACACTCAGACAAAAACTTAACAAAGAAAGTACATCTGGAACCAAATTAAGTTCCTCTCTATTCACAGACCTAAAAGACATTAGCCAGAAATGGGAATTCATTAATATTAATATTCATAGCATGTTAAAAAAAGTATTATCATTTGCATGATAATAATGCAAAATGCATTATAATAATGCAAATGACAATAGTCTGAAAATTCTAGTTTGTCTTTTCCAAGGTTTGATGCCACCAAATGCACCTCCAGCAAATGGGTTTATCTGGAATATATGGTCTGCACGTGACTCTCCAATAAAAAGAAGTGGCATGTGGCACTATATTTTTATCGGTCCTGTAATTGCACTTCCTCAAATTTTGTTATTCACCTCCTTCTTTGGGATTCATCTCTGCTGAGACAACATCCAGTCCAAAACCTCTGGGCACTTTTAGACAGCTGCCATTTCTCACAGTTATTTTTGCTGCAGATAGTCTTGACTTGCCTGCGGTATTTTTGAGACCCAGGTACTCCCTACAGGACTGTATGTAGCATTACGATGGCTGAGGTTAGATTGAAGAATTTTATACCAGAGCAAAATGGATAGGAGTTTTACTCATGCCAGCAATGTAAGGCTTTGTCATGAGGCTAGTCTTACAGATAAGTAGTTGTAATAAACACATTGTAGGTCGTGAAATGTATGCCATATTGTTTTCTCTTATTGCAAAGCCTCATGGTAATTCATTAACATAGCTTTATATAACGTGTATATAATGAAACACGCTTTTGTAGTGCAATCTCTTTACAGATAGACAAAAAAAAAAAAAAAAAAAAAAAAAAAAAAACAACTCCNAAAAAAAAAAAAAAAAAAAAAAAAAAAAAAAAAACAACTCCTAGAGGAGTTTTCTAAAGCCGATTTGTGTATTTTCAATATTTGCCATGAGAAATACCCACACAGTGCATGATACAGAGACACTGTTGGCAAAATTCATTTATGAGACTTCAAATCACTGCATCCTTTCTCTCTCTGCAAGGAATACGGCTCTCCTGGACACACGAAAGTGCCTTTTGTACCAACACCATATGGTTGTCCTGTCCCTCTGAAGCGCTTGTGCATAGCCAACGACACTGCGTTTCAAAGGAGGGGACAAATCCCCCCAAAACACTTGTGACAAACTTGCGTCAAACCAAGGAGCCAGAGAAGATCACACTGGGCCTGCGGCTGTGCAAGAGGCAAGGGCTGGTGAAAGTCACCGCGGTAGGGAACGGTAAATAGTGCATACATTGAGGACGGCCGTGCCTGCCGTTCTCCCTCCACCCGTCCCGTGACCTTTCTCTGCTTAGCTTTAAACTATAAATACCCAGAGGACACCCGAGCCCATTGTTTTGCTGCCCTCTGAGAAAACCATACCTGCGAAGGGAGGGAGGCCGCCTGGGGCCGCCGGGTTCGCGCGTGGCCCCGCTCCCCTCCGCTGCCGCAGCGGCCCCGGGGCCAGGACCGGCACCGGGCGCGTCTCCGGGGGGCCGCGCAGGAGCCGCCACCGGGGCTAACACAGGCCCCGCGCCGCGAGTGGTCACAGGGCTGAGAGAGCCGCTCTGACGGCCGACTGACTTTCGTGGCTTGGCGATTAAAACCCACGTGTGCTTAAAATTCAGATCTATCCGCCCTTCTAAACGAGCCTCGTAAACCGCCGCATTAACCCCGGCGACAAAATTCATCCCAGACGCGTTATTTGAAGATGCCGGGGCTATTTTCGAAAACCCAAGGCATTCACGCACTCGCGTCTCCCATTCTCTCCCTCCCCAACACACAACTCCCCGCGGTTCCCCTCGCCTCTGCTGGGAAGCTGCCTCTCCCTCGGCCGCTCGAGGAGACTCGGCGTCGCTGCAAACCTGGCTAGCCAAGGGATTGGGCGCGGCTGGGAAATCGCAGATACGAGGCAATGGACTCGGAGAAAGGCGCACACGAGGAGCGCTGCGTGTTGAACCCTCCGCGAAGGCCGCCCTTCGTAAACAGACGCAGAGAACGCGTGC